>JAQFYC010002480.1:0-25420 GCA_034694165.1 Tomocerus mixtus
GCTGAGGACATCTTTATTAAATTTAAACATATTTTCAAAGCTTTCTATGTTATTGCATTTGATAATTTTAAAAAGTATACACAGTGTACGTAGATCACATAACTGAGCAGGGAAAAACCATTTTAGATCTGCACTAATCTCATTTGCAATACAATCGTATTTCTTTTTACATAATACCAGTCTAGCTAGGGTACGAATTACTTTTTCGATTATTTTTAAGTATTTGTTACTTGTAGCCCCCCATACACTTGACATATAGTTTATGAGCGAAAGTATTAATGCGCTACCAAATAATATCATATTCGCTTTAGTAAAATATATCCGTGCACTGTATAGTGCACGTATTCTTATATAACATGCTTTAGCTATATTATTGATATGTACAGACCAAGTTAGTGTTTTATCTAATGTCACGCCTATATATCTAATATCAAAAATTAAGACACATCCCATGGCCACGGTGGTGGAGAATTTTCTGAACTGGCTGGAGAAAAGATTGACTACAACGAACATTTTTCATGGGTATGGGCCCAAGGGCGATTTGGCTTCGGGTATTATGCAGGACAAATCTCAAAAGATTTCAGGGCGGCGGTACTTCGTGGTGTTCCATTGCCCATTTTGCAACTTGCGGAATATTTCACCTTTGATGGAGAGGGAATTCGTTTTGGCAGATATTATCGGTAATTAAGCAATAAGCATGTTAGCTTTTTAATATTTACGAAGTATGTATGTATTTATGCGTAAAGATTTTCAATGTTTAGTAGAAATGTGTACTACTTATCTATATCTATCCGTGCACGATATATTAGGACCTGAGTTAATATTAGAGCCTGAGAAAATACTGAGTTCATATCCCACATTTTCACTTGCTTTAGACTTTAGCATAAAATATATCGTGTATGTGACCACATATTTTTCCAATTTTTATAAAAAATAATTGAAAGTTCTATAAGTATTTTCCTTTTCCTATCCATGTTTTTACATTGCACTAAGATTGCCTGAATATTTGATGTGGAATTATTTTTTGGTGAATTTAGCGCATATTGGCCAAATTGGCAACATATTCGCATAACTCAATTTAAGATAAAGCTTTAGTTAGTCATTTTTGTCACATAACTCTAGTACATACTCTGGTAATTACTTATAGTGGTGCATAAACATATATTTATCAATACCTATTTAATGTTGTGGTTGTTTACAGAACTGCAGGCTGGTACGCTCACATCTTAATGTGGTAAGAAAGAAGATAATTTTATTATCCAAAAATACTTTATGCTGCTACAAAAATTAGCTCACCTATGCCCTAATACATAACATAGTCGTTTATAAATGTAATATTATATGTAGTACCATTATAATATACTTATCATGCATATCATTGTATCTTTGTAACAACCATCACGGGCACTTGAGAATAATTTATACAATTACAGGTGCGCATTTGGAACATGGATTCTAACAAACATTCTATTTTCCATGGTGGTCAGCAAGGCAGCCTTATGCCTCCTGTTGACAGGCCTGCTCCAATTAAGTGCTATTTGCGTATGGACATTTGTAAGGAATCCTATAGAAATCCAAGTTCCGTTTCAATCCACCAGTACATCGGATGACGTGATCTTGCGAACACATTTTGCAGCCGATTACTACACCGTTATATTCAACGGAGTATTTTGTGTTGTCATCGGATTAATTATTCTCACCTTAGATGTATTCATCCCAGATGAGCTATGTAGCTTCTTCGGAATCGATCCTTTAACAATTTACGACGAGCGTTTGAGTTTGGGTGTTGTTCGTAAGTTTAGCTAAAAAGAACCACATCAATATACAAAATTATCTCCTGATGTATATAATTGTAAGAGTAGTAGTAATTGCGTCTGTACAACAATGTTGTGTTTACGGCTACAATTAAATACACACAGGTAATTTTTGTATTAAAATGTATAATTTCCAATTTTAATATAGCCAAAGGTCCACCAAGTATAATAGAACCAACCCCTCCTGAAAGTGGTTCCTCAAACGAGGTTGAAACTGGCCAAATTGTCCGAAGACAGAAAGTTGTTGTGGAAGATTCTGATGAGGTAAGATAAACTAATTTGTCATGTACAAAAGCTTTTCTACATGGAAATCAAAATAATCATGTAATTCGTAAAATTCGAATGAGACACATGAGACCAACTTAGGTCAGTTTAATATGCATTGTGGATTGTGGTCATGGTACAAGTACAAGTTAAGTACAATTAATTGAGATGCATAGGTAGTATGTAGAAACTAAACTTTATGTAAGTAAAGGTATTTATTTGAGTAAAAGTTTACAGGATATTGAAATACATACCTTACATACCTAATAATATCCGTATAAGTAATATGTACATTTGATTGTAAGATTGTATGCTATAATTGCATTTTAAAATTTTAGCCTACAGAATCGCACAGTACTCTTGTGCAAAGGAATACTAACTTGGGAAAATTCATCCAACGATCTTTCAAAATCAAGAATCGGAAAGTAGGAGGGTAAGATACTGTAGACTTGTCTATCAGTATATTATATTTAGTTAATAACATATTTAACTACAACATGTTTATTTGCTACGTACCTATACATAGCTGTCTTACATATTGTTTAATCGGCACTATTTCTCTTTGTACATTGTACAGTGGTATTAAAGATAAGATGGAGATGTTGGCTAGAGAGCCCTTGATAAACAAAGAACCAGGCGCCCCTTCATCCTCGACACGCTATCTTTCTGAACAAAGGACTTATGTAAATGTACCACATATAAATTATGACAGTATGGATGAGTCCAGCAGAACATTAGATCTTCCTCGTCCTCCAACATTCTTACTCCAGCCATGAGGAACATAGGAACAACACCTAAAATATATAAGTATCGGTATGTATTGCTAATATTACAAAATGCAAACTAATGAACTACATTACATTCATGCATACTTGTTGGAATCTAGATCTATTTGTAGATATTTATGCATTTTTTATGCAGTATATACTATAATGCTTATGTATATTCATTAGAATTCATTGCTTTTATGTTTTATCTAATTAACCTATTATATTCTAGGTTAGGCTGCAGGTATTTACATGTAACACAAAATATGTCTAAAGACGCATGTTAATTTAGGTTGGTATTAATAGGCATTTCATGTATGTGTGTATTGTTTATGGTTCCATAAAAATAAAAAATTGTTCTATGTGGCCACTGTCATTCATTCATTCATGAAACTCAAAACTTATTATATGAACCCTTAAATAGTGAATTAGCTAAATCACTCATGTACTAAATCGCACAAAAATGCAACTTTATATATCTAATCCCTTCCGACTCCTACAGTCTAGAGTCTAGAGATATATATGTACATATAAGTTAACATACGAGTGTGTTTCCATAAAAATTGCTGTAGTTAGTTTCCTATAGTTTTGTAAATGTGTCATTTCATGCTAATTTCATGCGATTTAGTTAACTGGAGGCTCGCTCGACTGATTAATGATTGCTGGAATACTACTTGTATTTTATTACAAGAAAAGACAACTTGCGGAATATTTTCAATTCTCTCGGAATAAGATAGTTTGGTAGCCTATGGTGTAGTAGCAAGTAAGTAACCTTTTAAACGTAAAACCACCTTCCAATCTCAATGCTCCTGTCCAATCAATCTCGTTACCTAAATTTTTACCAGTTCATTTCCAGCTGATCATTTGAAATCCTAATTCCTATTCCACAGCTGGGTTTCGGTTGTTAAGTTAACATAAACACATTTTTGTTGTACTATTACTCATATCGATTTGTTTTGTTTGGGCTGCCGTTTTTTCATTCAATTTATTCAATTCAGTTGCAATCGGCGATTGCGAGGGATTGTACTTCGTTTATTACAATTTTAGTCATTTTGACGTTTAGAACATAAAGAGCCACACCATAAATAAAATATACAACGCAAAACACAACAGGAAGATCGAAGGGCCAAGTGTATACATCTTAAGGGGCCAACTTTACGGATTCCAAAGTAATCCAAAACTCAAACCCTGTCACCTGTAAGTTTATATTTCAAATTATAGAAATTGGTACTGGTTTCAGATACGTTTTATTGTCCCGCTGGGGTGGGGGTGCCTAATTATGTTTATATTATGTAAAATTCGAATTATTCTGGGTTGGGGTAAAGAATTTGGGTTTGGAAAGGACATATTTCTTCGATTTTATGGAGAATATTTCCACGGTCGCAAAGATTTATTCAATTTCCTAGTCGCAATAAGACCCCGTAAATGTCTGCACCGACCTTGGAAATATTCTAAGATTCCAAATATTAAATGTTTTATTTGGATCTTATTTAACTAAACATTTGTTTACTGATTGCAGATTCACATACGGATTTACGGATTCCAGCTCGGCCTATTAAAAACGAAACCATAAGTATTGCTGAACTAAAATCAAGAAAAAGCCTAGAAATCTTGAACAATCATGGCATCCTCGGCGACAATGGTGATTAACAAACGGATGGATATAACAAGAGTAAGGACGCGCAGCTGTACCGATAGCGATACTAGCGATAGTGCAAAAATTAGTTTATATAGAAAGGTTAAAGGTTACATACATCATTTGTTAAGGCATACTGTTTGTTATAACACTATGGCAGAGCAAGCGCATGTTTCCTTAAAACTTGCTAAGTATTTAACGTTTATACTTTTATTTTTTCAACTGTGTAGGTCGAAGATATCTTAACAAAAATGCGAAGGAGCAACCCGTCGAAGAAAGATGAAACTGCACTTTTGGTGTCCTTCTTGACTTGGATAACTGTGGATATACGTCGCATTCAGTTTTCGCACCTGATTGATCAGTATTTTTTGGCAGACAACATCGATCATTCAGTTTTGATCCAAACGTTACGCAGGAACCCCGTTTTGTTGGAGAACGAGCTCATATACACGTTTTATATAAGCACATTGGAGAAGGGGCTGCCGAAAAATGATATTCCACAAGGACCCAGTTTCCAAGAGAAAGTTAAGGCTGAAGCAGAAAAAATTCAGAAAGAAGCGTTTCAACGTACTGATCGTACACTTAGACCTTTGCCAGAGTATTATTTAGAGTTTCCTTGTCATCCTATGTGTAGTACGTACAACACTAACACACCCCAATTCGATCCCTCGAAGCTATTTAGTTTCTTGAAACCTTACTAAAATGAAAATGGCTACGGGATCGTTTGCGTCTTTGTTAAAGTTTTTGATTTCTGTTCAGTTGTTTCATTATTATGATTTTTATCACGTTAAATATTGCGTTGAGAAGTCTTGTAAAAAAGATGTCGATGCGCGAATAAGTGTGCTTCGTCTATATATTCCTGTTGTAAATAGTTTTCCTAAAACACTAAATCAGAGTTACTAACTAATGACCCGTGATATAATGTAAATTCATAAGGTGGTGGCTATAATGTTCTATTCTTTTGTTTTGAATTCTACGATTCTGTACCAAAAAAATTGATTAGTTTATAATCTCATTAGTAGTAGTAGTTTTAGTTTTGTTGCCATTACTAGTAGGTAAGAGTAATTTTCCTTATTAGATTCTACTACTTAGCGTGTCCTATCCATCCATACAAACGCATTAATCATTTGTTAGCAAATGTACGACTTTTGTAATATGTTACTTTATAATATATCTGGTTAAGCATTAGCAATGCAAATAAAACTTTTTGTAATAAATCATTAAATATTTTCATTATAATGCCTTATGACATAACACATGTATAGAATCATGTAGAAAGAGCATAGTTAGGTACATAGTACATAGTTTACAAATTCTAGATATAAACTATATTAAGCATGTCTAATGTCTACACTTTATGTAACCATAAATATGCTTTAAATCCGTTTATGTCACTGTTTCTATTATTTGTGTTTATGTTAAGCACAATTCCTAAGTTCGGTTCGCACTTCGCAAATTATGTTTAGTTCTGCAAACATATTTTATATTACTTTGTATTCATCTGCATTAACCGTAAACATAATGACGTTTATTGAAATACAATTACGTTTTCAATATGAAAACCTAAAATCGTCATTATTACCTATTATTTTCATGTAAAATGGCACAATGACATAGTCGCAGAATTAATGACGTGATTGGACATACGTCGAATTTATATGATGTAATTATATTTGTGTTTTCCTATATAATGACATAAAATTGTCAATTTTAAATCAGTTGCACATAGGTGCTCCTATACGATTTTACTGTATGTACATAGTAGCATAACAGAGAGTTCTCTGAGTGCCACTGTTGATCTGCCTTTGGAATATTCTTCTACTAGTTTAATAGGACATTTAACAAGTATCGTATCATTAACTTTAAGAGTTTAAGTTATCCAGCATCATCACTTCGTCTAAAGGTAATTTAAAGATATTATTATTATCTATACACAAAATTATTCAATGCCAATACTGCATGCGTACACACATCACCATATTTCACTGTATATTTAATTTGGTACATTTTGATACATTATATTAGCACTTACTTTACGTTATGCACATTTACACTATGTACCGATTTTAAACTAACTCATTGTGCAAAGAATGAAAGTAATGGAACATGGAAGAGGTATGTATAAGTAGTACATGTATATCGTTATGAAGATAATTGCAAGCCTTGCATCTGTGTAATTCTAATCTTAGTAGAACAATCAAGTTTATAAGGAGGTTCTAGTATCATATAGCTCCTTATGCATTTCTCTACTGTGGCCTTCAGTAACTAATATTTGTAACCCTTAGGGAATCATATTTCTCCTTGTGTAAAGTTAATGTCATCATTGGGATACTTTTAGATTTGCATACTATTTAACAAAGGTTATCAACTATTAAGTGGTAAAGTTATATGCCAAGGTATAGTATATACTACTGTACTGTACCACAACACTCCCAACTATAGTAAATATCTATAATAAGGGTTAGAACTTATTGTTAATTCATCTTCCTATATGATAAAATGATAAATTATATCGTCTTTGCCCTATTATGTAGTCTGTCCTAGTATATCTGCAAATAATTTGTTTAGTATGTATGCAGACTACAAATAACATGGTGTGCTAGCTCTAACTTACGCATAGTTACTGTATTGTGCTTTATAAAATGCAAACAGACAAAATTATGCAGGTACAAATCGACAGAAATTGAGATAAGTTTATTTAGGTATATAAATTGACACATGTAAGTCATGTAACTCGTAAGTATCTGTCTACGTAAAGATAGCTAATTTCATTCTAATTTCATCTAACTTCTTCAAAAATAGTATGGATAATGGATAGTTAGTGACAGTACATTAGGATTTGTTAATTTATAAGGCAAAGTGTTCAATATTTAGGAACTTATTAGCATTAACTATATCATCCTGTCTTATACTCTTGTCTTGCTTATGAACAATGTCAACAAATGGAAATGCGATTTAAAAGTGACATCGGTTTCCAAAAAATGGCTTATCGATGTGATAAAGTTGATTACTCGATAGAGTAACGTAAATCTATACGTTATACATTATGCATGAAGCGTACATGCATGAAAACAGTATTGAATTGATTTCACAGACACTATTTAATCTTTATAGCATTGCATAAATATACAGCTACAGCTTCAGTAATGTTGTGACGGACTGAGACTACAAATATATTGTTATTGAAGGAGGTTCCAAGTTGTAGTAGTAAGTAGTAACTCAAGAGAATCCAGTTGTATCTTAAGAGCGTCATCGTTTCATCAATGTAAATATGTTTGTATCGTATTTACGTACTTACTTAGTATGTTTATCCATACATGTACTATGTAATAATAACATTTATTGTATCCTTCACCCTTATACCTTGGAGCCAGTAATACAAAACTAATGAATAGGACAGCTTATATATTGTGGGACTGACTGGTTGGGATGCTCTCTGCAGAAAGGGGAAGATATTCAGGCATAATAAACAATTACTTATATCTATCAATCAAGCGATAGGTATTTAACCGTCATAGACGTAAGCAAACATTTTTCATTCAACACTTATCATTATCCTTACAATGTAAAGGTAATATCATAAATACACATAGATAGATACATGATACACTCCTTTCGTAGATCTAATTGTACATACACTACACAATCGCATAACTACATTTCATTTATCTTATTGCGAAATAATACAGTGTGTCTCATTTCCAGAGAGCTACTGTAAGCTTAACTAAAGAAAATATTAGCAAAGTCTATAAGTAAATTAAGTTCTTATTATTTATGCACATTATTATCTCTATAAGTTATTCTTACCATTTTTAAAGATTATTAATGCTCAGTTAGTTAAAAAAAAATTCTGAAACTTACATAACTTGAATGCTGGGCTTATAATTAATGCTAATACATTGATACATACTTTACTTCTTTAGAAAATAGTGTAGAAAATTATACTATTGCTAATATTTTTTGCAAAAATTGCGTACGCACCCACATACAGTTGAATGGAAAACTGTTCCACATTTTTAAAGCAAGTAGGCCTTTGCTTTGCAAAAGAGCATGGTGAATGCTGAATAAAAAACTTTGAAATTGCTCTATTTCCCGTATGGTGCGTAATTAATGACAAGCCAGGTATACTCGTTTAGGGATAGCCATGAACTGCAATAAAAACTAAACTGTTTTAATGAGAATGAGACGCAGTATCGAATAACATAGGTAAGTCAGAGAGACAAGTAAAGTCAGTAGTGTCAGTCAATTGTACAAGTATATGTAGAAGTTGTCGTTGTTAATATAAACTAGATTGTTGGTAGTAGTAGTAGTAAGTAGCTCTTTACTATATGAACAATACACAAGTAATAAATAGTAGTAGTATCTGTATTGAGAAGAAATAATTGTATCTCTTGCCTTGCCTCGATTACAATATTACGATACTAGTAGTCCATAAGTAGCTTAAGACAACTTTTTTAGATTAGCAATACCAATAGCAGAGCATGTATCTTTATGTATGTATGTAGTAAACAGGTTTTTGGCACGAAAGGGGGGTTTGCATGCTCACTCTCGATGATCGCTTCCTTTTTAATATTTCTTACGCGTACACAACATGAACATACACTTGACTCGTCTTTTGCATTACACTTGTTGTTTCTTAACTTTGTTTTGTACTATAGTGAGATTTGAGTCCAGTAATTCGGCTCTCCTGAATACATTTAATTCAATTTAGATTTACCTTACCCACATTAGTAAATACATATTATACATACATACCTAACTACTTACTACATCCACAGTTCTACAGAATGTGGTTGTATTGTATTAGTATTGTTTGCTTACTACTGTAGTTAGTATTATATAGCAATCTGCCTCAACATGAAATGTGTTTGTTTGAATGAAAAATATTTATATTTACCTACTTCGTATTTAATCTTCCTCAAAAATAAACTATTCGTGCTAAACTGAATAACAGTTACTAACTAAATAATACTACTTACTACAAATTACAAATTACAAGCCAATTCTTAACAAATAAAATCAGATTCCTAATACAATTGAGAATTGAACATCTGCTTCTAATTGAAAAATAATTCAAGGGTAGGTAACCAATTTTAATTGAATTAACTTTGCTTTGAAGCATGCCAATAAATCAACATTAACTTACGAGTGGATATTATATCTATATACAACTTAGTTAAAAATATTCATTTATACATGTGAAACAATTACTTGTAGGGTTATCATCATTCAGGAGAATGTAACATTTATTAGCAATAACAATAACATTTTAGTAACATTAGAATTGGCAAAGCTGTTATTGCTGTTCGCAATTGTAATTAAATATTTTCCTCAATTTGAATCTTCAAGCAATGATTTGATCTCTAGAACTTATTTATTACAGAATTTACAATGCTATACTGCAATGCTAAGATTTTGGAAGTTAAGATTTTTCCTTACAAATACTATTACATGCATAACATATTGAATCTGAAGGATATTTTCCAATGGTTTTGTAGAAACATCACTTTTTTTAAGAAGTTACCTTCTATAAGCTAATTTAGGATACTGAAGAGAGGATTAGGATATATTTTACAATTTATTATCTGATATATGTACATTAACATTTTGCATGCACGTTTTATAAATCCTTATCAAAAAGAGTTTTTATAATGTAGATTGAAATAGCCAAGTAAGCCTATTCGTTCAAATATACTTTTAAATATTTAAGAACGGTTAGTAGCATTTGAAATAGCAGGAAATTAAACAACTTGAACATAACGATTACAAAAAAGGGAAAGTTTTAGAACAATTCGAACTTTTGACCTTTTACATGAATTATTTATTGCGGATTAATAAAATAACACTAGTCCAGTTATGCATGGGTCACGTTTAGGTATTTATTGATGTTTACTTTCTTTCAATAAATTATAAGTAAAATGTAGATGTATCTTGTCTTCTTGATGGCTTAACTATACATAGGTATACGTGTTTAAATAATAAATAATGGAAAACATATTGCTTTTGCTACTGTTTTGTGTACTTTTGGGCAGTCGGTGCGGTGCATGTTTGCCAAAATTACTGCAATTGATAAAGTGAATCTAGATAATAGCTATAGTGAGATTTCTTACGGAAGATAACAATAAAGCGTACGAATCTTCTGGTTTTTCAAGGGGCTGGAAATACTAAAGAACATTTTATACTTTAGTTATAATTCATTGCAAATTGCAAATTTGCAAACTAAATATGCGCATCAATCACTAAAAATGACAAAGGGGATCTGTTGCTCAACAGGTAAAGCGAGATTTTAGGTTTGATGGGAAATTGTCGAAATGCAATGAGCTGAACAACCAAATCTATGTTGTCAGTAATATAATGAATCATTAAAGTTGCACTTCAATAGTTTCTGCCAAAAAATGTAGTAGATTCGTATATGCATCATGCTGTGACTGTGTGCAGATCTTTAATGTCTATTTTGCAATGTGCATTGTATTGGCTGTGTAGCATTGTACTTAGCATTTTAGTAGGATGTAGTTTTGTATTATTTATATGACAGATTTCTATCCATTTATACAGTTACTGTATAAATATGCATCTTTGCGCTTGCAGAAATGTTTAACATAACTTTTATCCATTAATATCACATTAAAGTGGTAGTGACCATGTATAGTGCTAATTGATATGCATGTTATGTACTAAAATATTATTATTTATAATAGAAATAGCGTTTATTAACTGAGAGTGAGACAGTAATATCTGTAAATTTGAATATGAAAGCAGTCAATTGGCTTAATAACAATTGGCAATCTGCAAAAATTAATTTACAGAGGACAATCTTCTATATGCACATTTGTACAGTACAATATTTTAGGTCCAAAGCCCAAAAATATATTAAAGTACAATCTCCCTGTACAAAGATAAGGAAAAGTTGGGAAAATTACGATTAGTATTTAATTATCCAAAAAAATTAAGGCACAATAAAGGTTTCCTCCATGTGCACAAAATAAACAATTAATTATTACAAGATCTGATCTGGACAGTTAATAAGCAATTTAATTCTGTAATTACAAAAGCTTTGAGTGTATGGATTTATAATCTAAGGAAGCTCAATAAAGAATTTACCTACCTACCTACCTACAAGATCTGGGCTTTACATTATCAATGAATTCATAATTTTCTGAATTAATTGCAACTAAAAGTATACAATTATTTAATACTTACACTTTTAAAGCATATAGTACACTAAATATGATTTAGTTGCTTTATTTTGTGATGTGTGAGAATGGATTCATGTAATTGTAACAAACTTACAATAAATATTGTACAATCCACGACTCAATTATGATTAGTGCTAATTTTTATGTGCTAACATGAAGATCTAATAATGATGTTGATGTACTGAATAATATACTTATGGTAATTTTGATTGTTTTTGTACTTAATCATATATGAATTGATTCTTTTCTTCAATTTATCCGTATTTATTTTATTTTCTCTTTTTACAAACAAAATTACTAAATATCTAGTTAGCTCCCTTCTGTTACTGTATCAAAGATGTTATTCTGAAGTCATAATTATAGTTTTCTACTGCAATTTATGTATCCTCCGTCCTCTAATGCTCATGGTCAGTCAGCTCACTCATTTTTGCCAAAGGCTCAATAAGTGCAGCATCATATTTCAATATAATATCTTCTGCATCTGATAAATATTAAGTAGGAATAACAGTACAAGTATCTACCATGTTCGTGTAACAATGTAATAGTACTAGTATTCTGATTTCGAATAGTTAATTAATTGTATTGCATTGTCAGTACAAAAGATGTTCTTGCAGTTGGCAGTGCGTATAAATTGGCAACATTTTGGCATGGAAAGCATTTTTCCTGTTTTTAAATAGGTACAATAAATACAATATGATCTAATGCACACCAGTACAGTTAATGTAACAATATCTGTGCAAATTCAATTAATTTAACCTGCTCTTTCTTTTTTTACATGAAGACATCTTCACTTACTTTACTTAGTTGGTTATGTACACATTATGACGTGTTGTGGATTCTATATGGTGCTAAGTAGGAAGATGTCAGTTTCATCTTCCTTTTTAATATTATCAACATGTCATACGTATCATTTCATGTCAGTCTACAACTTTTCTTTTCTACTTATACCTTTTTTTGCAACGTTCCTCCAACTTTTTTGCATCAAAATCAAAGTCAATAGTTTTCAGGCTTCCTGTTGCGAATTGGCTTCATCTGTGTGTAGTCTTCTTTGTGATGAGAATTTATCTATCGTAAAATTGTGAGTCAGCGTCAGAATAGAATCATATTTAAAAAAATATTTTATATGTACTTACTATGTGTATTGCGATTTTTTTGATAAGTGGGTGCATTGTCCTTATTTTTTTAGATTAGATCTAGATCTAATTATTGTGGTGACAAATTTATTTTATGTCATTATACATAAAATACACAATACACACGTGCCACACGTTTACAAGTGGCCAATAGATAATAATTGAATTGTCGCAGTGATATATTGTGTCAATTCAAGTTATTGCCATTTGTTACAGTAATCATGTCTTGTAACAATAAAGTAATCATAAATAGTTGAATTATATTTAATTGTACAGAGAAAAAGAGAAGATACTATGTAAAGAGTAGGGGGATTGCCAAAATACTTGTTTATTAACAGATTTTGAGATTGCAATGTTTCTTCCTGAGGTGTATTTTAATTTGCACTCTCATGCAAAAGACTTTGCGAAGGTATATGAATGGAATAAATACCTAAATATTTGTACTTAAATCTATATATATTTACTTCAGGTACTTAGGTAAACGTGGTACAGTAATGCGAATGTATTTTATTGTTACATAAACAATGCAAACTATTTAGTACGATTTCGCAATCTAATTTCCAGTGTACTCTGTGTTACAAATATTTATTTATGTATAATTCACGTACTTAAGGTGGAAACGCTGTAATCCATTATTTTGATATAATGTTACTGTTTTCAGGTTGGGAAACCACAACCTATTTACTGTTTACTACTACTGGGTTTAAATTGGATTGGAACCGTCATCGACCCTACGACATTAGCGTAACTGTTGTATTTACGTGTTTATCTGTCTAATCAGTGTATCTGCAATATTATAATGCCAGTATTCATGTGATTGCGATACAACACGATATTTATAATTGCACTTACACATCTGTGCGGTATGGTGTGCCATTTCAAACTCAAAAATGTTCCGATGGAATCTCATTGACTGAGGCATGCCACAAACCAAGTGAATATACAGATATTTTATTTAATAATAGTGACTATAGTGAGACACTGAATGTGTTTACATGTAAGCCAAAGTCCAATGGACTTTTATTACTAGTAATGTTAATGCTGCTGGTTTGCAATATCCTAGATATGCGAAATATGCATAAACAAAATACAAAGATGAATTTCAAAAGAATGCAGAAATTAAGTGCTACCTTCCATGGAATGACAATTCTTCTTCTTTTCTTACTGTTCCATCCATCTGCACAAACGGAATCTGTATCTTTAGTGAAAGTGAAAGAACCTTTGTGCCAAATTCAGCCAATTCTTAAAGTAGGAAACCCAAAGGAGGTACTACTTGCAAATAATGTTACAGTAAATGAAGAAACTCGTGATATATTTGTTCCTGGAACAATGGAATTGATCTTAGAGTGTGTCAGTAGCTTCCCTGTGGATTTGGATATGGATGGCCTTCTTGTAAGTGAAATTTTTGGATTTTTTATGAAAATGTTTTCAAAGTGCATAAAAATTAGTTTACATAAAATTTTAGATATATGGATATAAAGTCAATATTATTTTATATGGATATATTTTAGATGAATCAAGAAGTTAACATTGAAACAAGTAGGAAATCTTCCATAGGAAGCAGCTCAGGGTATTGTTTCAGCGTTTTAATGCGCCTTAAAACTACAAGGGAAGCAACGGGTAATTATTCTTGCAGAAGTGTACAAAATTCCAAATCTGCTTCATCGTATTATATATATTCTAATGGTAAGTACTTCTATGAATGGTTTTAACAGATTGTTTAGCAAATGTAATCTAAGTAATATACTTAATTTGCTATAGGTAAAAATTCCATATTTGTGATATTTTTGTATGAAACTATTTGTAGGTGAAAATCCACCATATCTTCTACATGGAGATATAGGACAAGACAGCATTAAAGTGAAAACATCTTTGAAAGATGAAATTGCCATTCTTCCCTGCGTTACGACTAACCCAAATGTTTCTGTGGCTCTTTACAAAGTTGAATTCAAAGTAAACTGTCTTTAACCCACTTGTCTTAAGTTGAAAATGGCAAAAGTAAATGAGATTTTAATAGTTGTGATGTATGTAACAAAAATTTCAGGATTTTCATCTCCTTACACTTGGGCCGCATCTCATGTACGATCCTAAAGTAGGATTTTCACTTTTCCTGAAAAAATTCCCTGATCCATACGGAAGATACAAATGTGTTGCAAGTAATTCAGATTATTTCGATGTATTTGTTCATATTCTGGAACCAGATGGTAAGGAATAAGGAATTATTTGTCAAAGACATATCCTAGCTTAAATTAGTTACATAGTACTTAAAATATAAAAAGGTTGTCGGAGGATTTGATTCATTTTATGTAAAATTTACAGATGAAATCGTTTCTAGTGGAAATCAGGCAGAATACCCAAAAATTTCGATAGATATTGACAAAAAATTAGGGACACCTTACTTTAGATGCAACTCGACCGGTGAAGTGTCACTTGTATCTTCGCTAAACTGCCGCAGTGCCATTGAATGCAGGGTTGTTGAGAAATGTCTTTTACAGGTGAAAATACTATCTTAAAAATGGACATTCTTAAACAATAATTCCTATTTCTTTCATTTTGTTCTGAATTGTTCCTCAGATATTTCAAATCCCTTTATATTTTGTAGGATTTAAGTTGCAGTGAACCCCAAGTATGTAAATGTGTATATAGAGCTCATCATTGTTCCAAATCATATCGAGCTCAAAATAATATTACCGGGGATGGTTGCTCTTTGATTTCTTTTAATCCCAACGGAGGAATTGTCCGTTGTTCTAATAAAAATCGACCCAATGAATTGACAACGAATGTTGTAAAATATTTCAGAGATCTTAGTGGAAATATTGGTAAGTAATGTAGATATCAGAATATCCTGAAACTATTTATGTCCATATGCCCATTTTGTCGTATAATACTTACATAAAGACTTAATGGAGAATTTGTAATAACAGTGACTGATTGGACTCGTGCTAACAGCAGCAATATTCTTCGTGTGGAAACTGCTTTTAATCACTCAGACACAGTTTACTATGTTGGCGAAGAAATTGTTTTTCTGTGTACTGCATCCCGTTTTGTGTTCTCTAAACGATTCCAATGGGCTTTTAAGCTCAGGAATGGGACTTACATTTATCCTAATGTTACAGGTACATGTAATAAAAATTTGTTTAGACAGATATAATACAAATAAGATGATATATTGTTAATTGCTCTATAATATAATGAAACTGGATTTAATTCACACGCTTCAGATACAACTACAGTGTCTATGGGAAATAATGGCAATGAGGCTGTTCTCCGTGAAGACGTGAGAATTCTTTTATCAGATCCTAATATAGAGCAAGTTGTCTGCATTGCTCCGGTTTGGAATGATACGATGTGGATAAACGCTACTGATGCACTTACTGTTAAAGGTTCGTTAAAATTGTATTAGGAGAAAATGTATTACATACAATGATACTTTATTTTTGAGAATTAAATATTAACAAACATGAATAATATATAAGCAATAAGTGAAAGCAGAAACTTCATTGACATTTTCGGGTTATTTATGTACAGACTTATCAATAACATTCCCCAATTTCATTAAAATATTAAAATTACAGATAGCAGAGCCCCGTCATTCTTTGATCCAACAAATATTACTTTCTCTGTAAGTGTGGGCGATGAAAGTCATACTCTAAAGTGTGAAGCTAACGGGTTTCCACACCCTGACATTCTTTGGCTAAGAAATGGACAGGTACTTATAACACTTTCGTAAACGATGCAAAATATTTTTCGATGTACATATCTGTATTGGGATGAGTATTAAAATTTGGTTTACAGGAATTCCTTACCGACTTCCATTTTGACAACAGTGTTGAGAATGTTACTAAATCCATGGTTGTTCTCAAAGATGTTTCATTATCCGATGATGGATTTATTTACACCTGCAATGCATCCAATCCACGGGGAATGATATTTAAAACGTTTACAGTAAAAGTTTATCGTACGTTTTTTTATCAAAGTACAGTTTTTTGAAAATTCTGAACAAGGAAAACTTTACGTGTATTAATTTAATGTTTCTTCTGGGTTTACTCCCGTTTAGAACCCCCGACACTACTCGTGTTTTCAGTAACCACTGCATTTGGCGTCTTTGTATTTGTCTTGGTCCTCGTTTTGCTGTACACACTGTGGAGACGGTTGCGACGACAAAATGTATGCAAACTATATTCGTGTTCCAAGATTAATCGTAATCTCACAAAAAAATTGTTGTAATTATTTCGTGATATGAAATCTTTTTCTCTTTGAAAAGAGAGGCTATACATTCCACTTTACGCGTCTTGATCTCGACGAATTTGAGCATGGAAACCCTGAAGCTGTTAAAAAGTGCTCGGATGAGTACCAAAAGGCACTTTATTTGCCTTATGACAAAAAGATGGAAATTCAACCAGAACATTTAATTATAGGTATAGGATTATTTTAAATATTTACATAAATACTTTTTGATAACAGGCAAATGCATTTCAGTGGATTTTAATAATATTTTCCTTTAATAACTTGGATTTTGCAGATTACAATAACATTCTTGGCCAAGGTGAATTTGGTGTCGTTTTGAAAGGAAAATTGGTATGTAACAGCGTTGAACCCGTTCCTGTTGCAGTGAAAACAACCAAAGACTCTAATACGAATCATCTCAAGGCATTACTCTCAGAATTAAAGATAAGAATATACATAGGAAACCATGAAAATGTTGTCAATCTTCTCGGTGCCGTTACAAAACATATTGCTGATCGTAAGTACCTACAGAATGTCTACGTACTATAATTTTTGTAGTAGTGTAGAATTTGCTATATTCACCTACATTGTAATATTTAATATTTTATTTACACAACACAGGAAATGTATCAGTAGTATTTGAATACTGTCAATTTGGTAGCTTGGAGAAATATCTCAGATTGTGCAGAAACAGATTTTTGAATGAATTTGCTCCAGATGGAAGTCGACTGTGTACAAATTCTCCGTAAGAAATGCAGACAAGACCATTATTCTCAAATATAGCCTTCAAAAATCTTATTCTACTTAACTCCACTTTATCATGAAACATAAGTACAATGAAAAAACTATATAAACATAAAAATTTGTTTTTTATTAGATCCGGGAATTATGTCAAAATCGAATATCTAGTGAAAACAAGTGATCTCATTCTGTGGGCTTATCAGATTGCAAAAGGGATGGAATATTTATCAAATAAAAAGGTTTGCTTACATGATATGATCCTATAAAGCCCAAAAATGTGTACCTGTAAGTACACAACATACATACATATTGTAAATAAATGCTAAACAAACGTAATTTTTGGTTTCAACAGGTAATTCATGGAGATTTAGCTGCAAGAAATGTTTTGCTAACTGAAAATCATAAAGTTAAGATTACTGACTTTGGATTATCAAAGCACCTGTACAATTATACAAGCAATTACGTTACAAAGATAAACGTAAGTTGCCTTATATACCTAATAAACCTTGAATCTCATTATTTTCTAAATAATAAATGCTAGCCAAAATGAAAAATCAATGTTTTTGCAAAATTACAGGATACTCCAATGCCTTGGCGTTGGCTTTCTCTAGAAGCTTTAAGAGATCAATCGTTTTCAGTTTATTCAGATATTTGGGCTTATGGTGTAACTCTATGGGAATTATTTAGTTTAGCAGAAACTCCCTATGCAAGTGGAACTTTTAATGAAGATTTTATAAACAATTTGATTGCTGGTCAGCGATTAGGAAAGCCGAAGTACTCCAATTATGAAATGTAAGATTAAGAACAATAAATAATTAAATCTTCCATTTAATTCACTAAGATATTTTCAATTGCTAACTGAAATTATTCATTTTTGTACAGATATCGCATAATGAAAGAATGCTGGAGACCGGAAATAACAGAGAGACCAAGTTTCTCTGCTTTGAAGTACAGTTTCTATCAATTACTGCCGTCAGGAAACAGCCGCACGGAATCTGAGACTGATAGCGAAAATCAATTAGAAGAATATTGTGGAGTGAGTCTGATCAATGCTAATCAATTATGAATTAAAATGTATTCCTTACATTAAATACATTACCTAAGTGTTTGTAAAGGTATTTGAGAGTCGAGATCACTTGCTGCCACTTACTTCAGTGCAAGGAAACTAAAGAGAGGAAAGACTTGTCTCCTAATCATTCTTAAGGCATTAAATAAAATGTGTTACCAATTTGTATTACAGATTACAGATATTATTACATAGAAACTTATTATACAGATGTTTTAATAAATGCAGCTGCTCTACAATGCTAAATTATATATTTCCCTTTATTGAAAACTTCATTTATTTTGGATAAGGTTCCATACAATGTTTTTACTCCGAATTTTTTGCATTAATGATAATGGTAAGTAAATAGCAAATACATTATTTTAAGTCAGATATGCTATGTTTGTATAAAAATAGCCCGTGAGACGTTTTTGAAGCTTTCTCCTAAATAAAGATTATAAAATTATGTAGATCATGTAAGTTTCCATTTTATGCATTTATCCTGTTCAAGTTCGATTTGGTTTAAGTGTCATTTAGAACTCTCTTTGTGCTGTGTATGTGTATGAGTCAAGTCATCAAATCAGTATTAACTCATTTGGAGTATAACAACACAGCACGTTTAATTATTCATGGAAAATTAATTGAGACTCGTTTACATCTTTTGATGATTTGCATTGGAAATTGGAACGATAAAATACCCCCGGAAGAGAGATTTGTATCTGTTGAGCAGTAGATTGGCCAATGTACATCCCTGTCTGTATATGTTAAAGTGCTAATTTCAATTCAACACAGATTTTTCCATCTAATTCATAAACATAAGCATTTAGCACACCTTTCTCTTTTTAAAGCTAAATACTAAATAAAATTTGCACCTCCACCCAATGTCAAGCGGGGAATAAATATTATGAAAGATCGCATTGTATGTATGTACTTAGGAATGTAAAAATATGGCACTTTAACTTTATGGCGAAAAGAAGGAGAAAGCTTATACGCACATAGGTATATGCCTATATATATGTGCTTATATGCATAACTTTAAAAAAATACTGTACAAACTACAAGTAGGTAATATAGCCTACATTTATTTTATGATTCCACTAGACTTTCTCCACACTGCGCATGTATGAAACTTTTATATTTTTACAAAAAGGAATTTATTCTTGTTGAATTACTTAAGTCCAAGTTAAATTACCATTTATAACTGTAGGTTGTAATGGCTGCTGTAGAAGCAAGAGTGAAACAGAATAGAGAAAATGTAGGTTCGAATCCTACTGCGGCTAGGATATTCCTCTATAGGCTAAATATTTCACGTGGATTATTAACTTATTACGATAGCCTAGATATACAAATGTGTTTTAGTATATCTAGGCAGATATGCCAGGGGACAGGCATAAATGTTCCATTGAAACTACGTTATACGCCCCGCTACTACTTATTAATTTCCTGTAAACATAAATTGACTGGCTGTTGGTCAAACGCTACCTTGACAGAATTTACGTGATATTTATTATTTGTTATATAAAAACTTTTAAAAGAAATATTAGGGACATCCCAGCAAGGAGAGCCCCCTAAAGCGTTAATCACGTTACTACCGCATAGCTTAATGGCAAAGCGACTCTCTGTTTAATAATTCTCGATTACAACAGCCGACACAACCAAATTTTTGCTGAAATGTGCGACAACAATGGAAAATAAAAAGTATATCTTCCTTTTCATATGGCGAGGGCTCTTTTTATTCGATATTTTGGACCACTATCAATCCTGTGAGTAGGTATCAGGCCAATTTGTGTAGCACAAGTACACAAATTAAAAAGTTTGCTAATGAATTTAAGCTGGAAGTTTAGTTTGGATAAAACCCGTAATCAGTAAAGTAACAGACACACCATCATAATATCAGAAGTATAAGTAATGCAATGATAATAGCATGCACAATGAGTTTATATAGCATCATTACTGTGTGCTACCCAGCTATTGTATCTATGAATACTTAAGCAAATTAAATTACTGACACATAATACACATTGTACATGGACAGGACACAAAGAATTTTTTGGAGGTTAAGATTGTAGCTCTAATTGTAAGTACAATTTTATGTATTATAGTTTTTTGTATCAGTACTTATTATATAGACTATGACCTACATAACCGCAATCTACTAAAAATTTCTAGCCAGGGAAATATCCATCCAAACAAGCCTATCTACATAAATATGCACCGAAGAATAGTCCTTAAATCGATGATGCCCTTAAAAATGAATTCCTAAATATAATCATTATAAATTAGGAATCCTTGATGAAGTCCTGACCTTATCTGTACATCACTAACGTCTTACAAAAATGAATTTGAATCCATACAATCAAAGGCAAACCAATGCAGCCGATAATTAACTTATTTATATGTAAAATCAATGCATGTATTGTGTAATGTGTAGGTACATGTACTTATCATCTAGCAAGCCATTTGGTTTGCGTTATATGGAAATTAAATGCATGTAAGGAGAGGTTAGCTACCCCATTGAAGCATCAATACAATATTAGAAGTCTAGAAGAATACCCCATTGACAATACCTACCTGTGTGAATGTCTATTCACCGCTGATTTCCGTTATCGTTGTCTATAGGAACCACAGGCAAATATAGAACCAAACAAACTTGTCCATTAGTTCAAGTGGAATGTATTCCATCGAAAATCGAACATCGTAAATGGAACAAAACAAACAGGAATTTATCCAGTTAGTACTTACATAAGTACATTGTACTGAATATTCATTAGTGTTCCAGCATATTATTCTAATTTACTGGACACACTTTTAATCTACGTTCACCATCTGTAATAAAAAGCTTGGAATCTTTTTACTTCACTTAGGTAATCTATAATCTACTATAATAATAGATACAATAATATAGTATATGTATACGCGGATATAAAGATATTAAAACTAAATGTTTGCCCTAAACAGTAATAATCGGAAATCCTGACGAATCCATTCCAGAATTCCTGAGTCCAGCAGAATACTGAGAATATCAAAGGAAAAGTGATTTGCATTACATCACAAAAGGAATGGAAGACAATCATTCACCGGAGGAACGACCTCATGTTCCAGTCAAAGAAATATCGATAAGAAAAAGTATATCCAGAAGGCAGAGTCATGGAACTGGAAGGAAGAGCATGGGTACAGATGCAGTCAAAGTTCCCAACACCGCCAACAGGAAGGATCTCGGGATGTATTGCACTCAGCAAATTCAGATTCCGCCTAATCTTCCAGCGATCTTAAAAGCTTTCACCAAAGCGGCCATTCGGACTCAGCCTCCTGATTTAGTGATCTGGAGTATCTCTTATTTCGAATGCATGGCCAAAGGAGAAGTTCCTCCAGTGAAGGATCGATTGGAATTTATCAGTGAGACCGCCACTGAGGGACTCTCCATTGGATTGCTCCAAGTTCTTCATAGACAAGTAAATTAAAACTTTTATCAATTTTCTCCAGAATATTAATTTCTATTTTTTGAATTTATGATCTGTTTATCAAATAAATGAAAATGAATAATAGTGAAGAAATTATTTTACTAATTCAGATGCAAAGCAAGGAATATGTGACACTGTCCTTGGTGAAAGAAAAATGGCGAGGGATCTGCATGAAAGAAAAGTACATTAACAGAATCTGGAGAAAGGCCGCTTTTGATAAATCAGGGGAAATCGAGTGGAAGAAAGTCATTTCTCTTTTGTGCACTTTAGTTGGCAGAGTAAGTGCAAAAATAATATTTTCAGAAATAAGTGCAAATACTTTAAGTATGCATAAAAACAGTTTCTTTAATCAAATATAATTTTTATTATAGAACATGAACGAAACAATGGATGCCGTATGCCAAGTTTTAACAACACAACCAGTTGGAGCGGAGCCCTACTTGGAATGGGATGATTTTTGGCATATTTACTTGACTTTGGCCAAGACGGACGGAATGATCAAAAGATTTACGATTGAAGCCGTCAGGGATTACTTGAGACCAATTGCAATCGCAAATCACGGTCTCATTGGACCAAGAGACTTCAAAAATCAAAACTGCCCTAGTTTGTTTTAACTTTTGGTACAAAAATACTATTCTAAATGATATAAATACACTAACTTGCTAAATGTGTCTATTTTAAACCCTATATCTGATTTTGAGGCTTTTATAAAGCGTTCATTGTAACCTGACAAAGAAATCATGTACGAGTACATTATATACAAATCTTGTAATAAAAACTGGATTAATAAATGTTAGCTGTTAAAATTACATTCATCCTTTTTAAATCTTCTTTTTGCAAATTACATCCTTTTTACACATCTTTTTGCAAAATAGCAGCCTAAAAATGTTAAAAAATTGCATGTAAATACTCTTATATGAGTAGTCATAACTACTACTAACTTACAGCTAAGAAAGACAATAACGTGAAATATTTTTAGAATTTTATATCCTTCGTGTACAGTAGTGTGTAGAAATATAATTTAGTGCTAAGGACACATTTTGCAAATATCCATATAAAAATTAGCAATAATTGGTACATATAAAAGTATTGTGTATTGGATTTCTATATAAAATCAGTAAGTTGTACATTTTAAGCATAATTTAATTAAGAGAATGAGTGGGGACGATAAAAACTTAGAACGCCAAGGGGGAAATGGACAAGGATATCGACGAGTCAGTATTGATATTGAAGCAACAATTGCTCCTTCAAATAGACGTCATTCCGTAGGACCTATGTTGGAAGCAGGGCTAATTCAGGAAATTGTAGACATTCATCCCAATGCCACATCTAAGGAAAAGGAAAAGGAAAAGGAAGCTGAAGCCGAAGCTTTTTCGGCAGAAGAGGAGGGGTTTGAAGATGCTAAAGGAAGAGCACCATTACAACCACGTAATTGGCATTTAGTTAGTTTGTAGGGTCACTAAATCTCTTATAGTTAGTTTTTTGCACTTGGGAACAAAAATTTTAGCTACACTTCGTTATAAAGCAAATTCATAACGGCTAAAGTGAAAGTAATAGTGAAAGTTTTAAATTGGTTTTCAATGTAAAAAGTGAAAGTAAATTATTCTATGTATATTATTGCCGTATATTTAATTAATCCTTAATTATATTTGTATTCGCTAATTATTACTACTGATAAGTATGTACATGCGAAATTGCTAATATTCAACAGTACCAAGTTATAGTACAGTACAGCCTATTGAAGTGACAATATGTAAGATTTTTTGTAGTTGATCCTGTCGAAGGCATCACCATCGGTTTGGAATTGTTGATTAAACCTACTCACTTGTTTATTAGACAGCACACAGAAACCGAAGAAGGTAATGTTATATAATTCAACTTTTCAAGTATTAGTAACGAGAAAGAATGAAGATACTTAATTTTTAAATAATATTTGTATGTAAGATTCAGAAAAAGTATTTTTGTCGCAGTTCTTTTCGGCGTCCAGTCTATAGCTCGATATGATATCATGGATGAATCTTTCAATAGAATGTATTACGCTTGGGAGACTGAAAGTGCAGGTTGTGGAGGTTCTCGTGCATTTACAATAAGAGTGGCCGATTTTTCTGGGAGACCGGTTTTAATAATAAATCGCCCCTTTAGCTGGTGTAATTGCCTTATGGAAACGATTAACTGCTGCGGATCTTATGGCTCTGTAAGAATTTAACCTTTAGAATGATTAATGCTCTCGTTTACTAGTTAAAATTGAAAACATTAATAAAATTAGCTGTCTGGCTTTCATTCTAGAATGTTTATATAACTTTACCCGATGGAAATCGCCTAGGAAAGATAAAACAGACGTATAGAGGGTGTACACCTACATTCAGTATTACGGATGAATTTGGAAACGAAATATTCACAATTAAAGGTCCTGCTGGAGGAGATTGGGGCTATGGTATAAATATGTGCTTATCCGAAATAGCCTTCCCCGTTTATTCTACGATGGAGGAGCAAGTTGGTATCATCACTAAATCATGGCCAAATCTATATGGAACTCAGTCGCAACAAAATGCTGAATTTTTTGGTGTGCAGATGCCTAAAGATATACGACCGATTTTTAAATCACTTTTATTAGGAGCAGTTTTCACTATTGTAATTATTTTTGCCTTTTATTCAATACTTTTCTCATGAAATTATTAAATATAATATTTTATAAACGTGTGTTATCCCTTGTTTCAGGATGCTATGTACTTTGAACATGATGCATCAAAAAAGGCAGATCCCTTATTATCGACATAGAAGTTACACAATCCATTCTACATTCTCGATAAGGTCAAGTCATGAAGAATTTCAGTATAGTACCTCACATTGTACATGTAATTATATTCATTCATCGCTATGTAATAGTAAACGAAAAAAAATCCTGGTAAATTAAAGTGAAATTAATGATGAGGAGTAAGATTGGGACCCTGTAAAAGTTACTACATAGCCAAATAAGGGCACAACTACCTATGACACTGGATATCTATATAGAATGGAAATATTATTTTTAAAAATAGTTACCATTTATATTTACCAGGATTAGGGCTGTTAAATCCGACATAAAATTCTCAAATCCGGATTTCGGATTTAGATCCGAAATCCGGATTTAAAGCCG
>JAQFYC010002481.1:0-25405 GCA_034694165.1 Tomocerus mixtus
GCTTCACACTTAAATGCTTCAGATTGATCAAATTTCCATGGAACTAGTCTTTGTGCTGGTGTAATCCGGACTTCATTCGCTGCATGATTAAAATTAGCCACATTAGCTATTTTACTTTATTTAGTAAAGAGATTTACTGTATTAAAAGAGGATTTTCAAAGAAAAAAAAATTTTGTACATTTTGGAGGTAGCAAAAGTGTTTTGAATGCTTTTCCAGCTCTATTGGGGTTGCATATGTAAAGACCCCAAGGATTTTTGTATTTTGCAATGTCCAATGTAAACCCGACTCTGGAATCGTAGCTCAAAGATGAATTATCCGGGTAGAATTGTTTAAGACCAACCTGCCATTAAAATAATTGTGGTAACTGAATATTTATTTACGGTTAACTAATTGCAGGTAATTTTGAATGTCTAGCTTTTCATATCATACCGTGGTGTCATATTTTCCTAAATAGACATCTATAGTGGGATCCGTAACACGGCAAGGCAAAACTACTTTTGAATTGTTATCCTTTGCTCTTACATTTGGTCTGATGAAATCTAAGAAAATATCCTCGCCTGAAATTACCCAAAAAAATTTACTTTATACATTTTTGTAAGCTTTACCATTACAATTAAGCAAAAATATGAAAATATTGATAATAAGTAAATGTTTTTATGGAACCTGTCACAAACAAATAAAAAAAGGATTTTGGCCCATCTTTCCCCACTTTCGCACATATGTATTTCCCTGTATTAGTTTCCTTTACTCTAACAAGATGAATTCCGGCGTAAAATTCGTATGTAGACGGATCCTTAAAATTTGTGAAATTTCTTCGTGTTTCTGTGAATGAAAGGGCATCTGGGTACTTAAAGGAACAAAATATATATGGAAATGAGACCTTTGACCTTACATTACAATTAACAATATTAAGATAATTTAACATTTTACAATGTATAACTTGTAGGTTACTTACTCCGTCACCCTCATAATACCAATACACTGGGAAATTTGCAACACACTCTAAATGCACACTGCTATTAGCAATTGCCTTTTCTTGAAGTGTAGTAACCGTATTCGGAATATCGTTAATAACCGTTTCATTAACTAATTGTACATCGTGTGTATTAGTACGCAGAACTATTCTAGCTCTTGGCAATTTTATGTCTGCACTTGCACTTTTCAACACCTTCTCTTTATCTTCAAGGGTCTTACACAGCACAAGATTGCTAAAAACAGTTAGTAAGGAAGCTGCAACCGATATATGGATGAAATGGTTCAACACTAGCATTTTGAGAAGAAATTTTTTTTAATGATAGTTAAGGAGATTTTAAATGGGAAGAGAATTTCTATTAAAAGTGTACTATTGCATAATAATTGAGATATACTACAGAATACATGTACACGATATATAGCAAGTACCTACATAAGTTTTTCAAGTACTAATTTTAGAGGCAAAGGTCTTGTTGCGAAAATTTGCAAACTTAAATATACAGTATACGTAGAGTAAAATTGCTAGATTTGTCCTGAAGCTTAAGCTTGTTTGTTTGAATGAATTCCACTAAATACACAAGGAGACATACATAAATACGTACATAAACGTGATCATGATACCTACACGCAAATTCTAAACAAAGAATTCGTGGGAATAATTTTTTTCTGGGTATCCTACTCTACTCGGTCGGATATATAAATACAGCAATGCACATTCATATCATAGTAGTTAAGTAGCCACTTTAAAATAAATGGGCCTACTAAATACTATTTTTCATATAAACATCTTGTTTACGAGAGAATTTAAGCATACAGCCAAGTCAAGACAGCCAACAGTAGAACCTGTTTGGTGAGTTTTTCCAGAAATCTCCATGTGACTGTGGTCTTGGTCACACAATTATTCTCACGTACATCTATGTTTTCTAGATGGTCATTATACAATACAAGTATGCGAGGTTGATGGAATAATTGCTACAGAATACTTATAAATATAATGGCTACATTTGATTTTAGTATAGTAGTATATTCCTTATGCGCAATATGTATTTTTACCTAAAGTGCCATTCTATTACGTAAGAATTGATTATTTTGTAAGTTTTAGCAGAATATATATCAATACAAGGAGGCAGAAAGGGCCAAGGGAAGGAAAAAGTTAGGATTAAAAGTAATTTAAATGCAATGGATGCTAGTAACAATTGTTTACATAAAAGAAAAAAAATTGCCGTTTATTAACGTTTAATGCTGCTGTCAATACATAGAAAGTAAGTAGGTATGTATGGTGATACATATTATTGCCGTTTATACGTTTAGCTAATATTGAATATTCTTAAACACCTACTGTCTAGTGTCTACTATAATTTAACCTAATCTAGTTATTGCTAACTTTATGTACATAAGTATGTAAACAATTTTTTAGGTACTAGAATACTAGAACAAGTTTAACTGGGACTCTAGGTATTTATTGTATAAACAAAACATTACCTATTTTTCCAGAGAGTGAGATAGTCTATTTATATAATTAACATTTTTATTAATTAAGAGTATTTTTGACTGGCAACGCTACGGGAAGGAAACGGAAGGAAGCTAGGAGTACATAGGAGCATCTATTTGTGAGTATTTACTAACACACCTAATGCCTACACTCTACAATCTACAAATACTTACGCTTCGTACATATTTATATACTTAAAGAACTATTATTAGAAAGTGTCATGTCATGAATATGATTAGAAACTGATAAAATGTGCAAAGTTTCAGCACTACAAACTACAATTATACTTTTTAACAAGTAAATCGATTTATAAAAGTAAAACAAACAATTTTGTATTACATTAATACTTCTTCCTTACTCTGATTAATGAATAGGAACAATTTATATTGAAAACTCAAATACTTTTACCTAACTAAATTTTTAACGAAAAGGCATAAGTGGTTTTGGTTTTCATCACATCATATCATTTGTGTATCGTAACTTAAAAGCTAATTTGATCTAAATTAGGAATTTAGGATTCGGTAGATCGGAAATGATTATTTTCCGAAAGCACTGTGCTGTGAGTGTGAGCGATTTTATGAAGTCTGAAGTGAACGATTTAACTTTGTATGACATCTTTGGGTCTAAATTATATCGGTGGGCATCACGTTTCATTCTTTTTTGATACGAGGAGCTTTGCCCAAAGCTTTGCTTCTAATGCGCCACATATTTCTCATTAGAGCAAACATCACTGGAAAAACAAGAGTTAGTATAAGTAATCAACAAGCACACGTTTACAAAAAATGTTCAGTAATTGTATGAATGTAAGAAATGTAAAGCAAATACCGGGAAATGTCCCGAACAATAAATAGACCCTCATTAATGCTGGAAAGTAGAATGTAATATTCCAACTATTCGGAAGTGACACGGAATAACGCCCCGTCTCCACAAAATATGGAATGGATCTAAAAAGAAAATTATACATTCAGTAATAAGAAAATCCTAACGTTAACTGTATTCAAGTTGCTTTCCTTCTAAGAAACATTAAAAATTATCGTTCATTTTTGTTTTCCTTTCAAAACTGTAAAAAATCCAAGTAATTCAAACCAGTTTAATATTGTATTTTTATCTAATCAACTAACCCAAATATGACTGCTGTTTCAGCACAGATTCCAAATGGGTAAAGAATTATCCATGCACTGTAGCGGGTCCACGTGAGAGCGTACACTTTGATATTTGCAATTTGGAGCATATAGAAGGGGTAGCGAATCACTTCGATCAAGGCCCATGATAAGAATAAGTAAAACACAGCTGGACTTTCTTGCATTCTCTGTTCTGGGACTATCATTCCGTAGAGAATTAAGCATCGGCCACCAACCTATAAGAAATAAGAATTTTTTAAATACTAAATTCAGGAAATACATACCTAAAATGAAACACTATAATTCTGTATAAATATTCTGCCGAACCTGAATGAGAGCCATTGTTACCCCAGTTTTTGTAAACCCAACTAGTGGATGTACAACTTCAAGAAGCTGCAGTAATTGGCAATAACAAAAGGCAAATCCCACCAATTCGTACGACTTTTGCTTGGCGACTGTGATAAATTGATTATTGAATTAGAAATCCACAATGTTTCAAAATTAAAACTTGTCAAGATTTTACAAGAGTTTGATTAAGGGTTCACCTGGTCCTTCTTTTAACCATCTAACAGTTAGAACGCCAACGATGTACAAATATCCCACAAACTGAAACATGTTGTACATAAATAAGTAGACGTTTCTCATGTTTTCTACTTTGTAGCCAACCTCTTCTTTTTGGAGCTGGCTAAACATATCGGGGTAGTCCTTCATTACATCTTGTGGCATTTCATCTTCGTCATCAGGACTTCTCCATCGATCAAAGTCAACCTTGTAAAAATATACGACAACATTAATAATTAATTAACATTTCGTCAAACTACTAAAAGTGGAAACAATAAATACCTTTAGCCATGCAGGCTTCTGATTGGTTGTGTTAACTTTGGACCACCATCCTTTCTCTCGCTTTTTCAATGAAATATCTATGTCTCTATCCAGAACTCGATAAGTACATAGCTGAAAAATTAAGGAGTATACATTTACATTAGATGGTTTATTTAAAAATGGGCGTTTATAATTTCAAGGCAGTACATTACATTACTATGTCCGTGTAAAGAAGGAGCAAAGTACCTTTGGGTCGACGCTATGGGGTAAATTTAATTCAAAATGGTATTCACTCTCTCCGTGAGCTCCTCGTCCAGTAGAATCGAATATAATTTTGTCATCTTCGAAAAGAATTCTAGGATTCTGTGGAAGTGCATAAAGGTTAATTTCCAAATCCCACATTAGAAAAGTACGCAAATCATACTAGTAAATTGAGAAGTGAAGTAGTCAAGTAGTATTATAATAATACATAAATACTTCAATAAAAAGTTACAACTTACCTGAGAATTTTTGATTTCAACTCGAAGGCTTACGCTGATTTCTGTCTGAGCCCAGTAAACAAATGGACTTCTAATATGAACCCATTCACTTGACGTCATCTTGTTTAAGTATTTGCCTGTAAAAACAGTAAACAAAATATTGCACATTATACAGATTACAATTACAGATGATTACAGATGTTTGTGATATTAACGCTTATATGGAAGCAATTGCTCAATAAGATATACATTCTAACTATAAAACAATAACACATTCCAAAATTCCACAGGACACAATTATAGTTAACTTAATTGCATCTTAAAAATCATGAGTTGTGTTTGTCAAAAATGCATTTATATCTCAACAAATATATCTAGTTGCTGTAAAAATAAAAATTACACTGGTTAAGCTATCACCTAAATACTAAATATTTTGTTTACCTATGTCTAACTAAACTATTAACAATATAGAAAGAACACACAAATATATTTATACTATTGCATATAAATATTATGCGGAAAAAAGGAAGTGTAGTACAATGCCAAAGGTTTCTGTGCACTAAACTTACATAAAAGTTTTTCTACGTGACTGCGATTGCACAAGCTATTTAATACTGCACGTAATACCGCAGAATCACGGCAAAATCCTGTCTATAACCTTTAGCGTAATGGGCCTGAGAAAATTATACAAATATTTATCATCCGCTTCACTTGCACTTACTTATTGTTGTCTGTCTATATAGCTGTTCGAGATATTTCGCTTAGTAAAGTAGCTGCTCGTGTCGTACTCGTACTATTCGATGTAAATGTATTAAAGTAGTTGCATACAAAGCTGTAGTAATAATTTCAAGTCCATTAAATTGGTGTTTAAAGCTGAAAGTGCTGAGAATAATATGATCCTCTATTTAACGATGACAAAGCTAGCTGCTGTCTTTTCTCTTGCTTGATTATGTGAGACACATAGATAAGCCTTCTTAATTATATTTACTGCTGTCACTGCTGTTCTGTGATTCCTGTGATATATAAAAAGAATAAAAAACAAAACAATAATATTTCTGTGATGAACTTAATTAGGTTGTATTATTGTATGTAGTGTAGTACTGTAAATTGTAGGTGCTTGAATATTATGATAAAACTATATTTTTTGGCATTTTTCAATTGGCAATATTTAATTTATGATTTTAGCAAACTATTTCGTTAGTTTGCCTGACTAATACAATTACTTTACACAATGTATTATTTTAACTTGCCCACTGCTGTGCCATTAGCCAAACTAACTATTATTAATAAATTAATGATTAAGGGATTATTTTTGATTACCTAAAGAAATATTGTAATTCGAAGACGCCTTCCCCCAGTCCAATCCAAAGTCCTGCTAGGGTCGATAATTACTTAATTAAATCAAATTGTACAAACAGCAAAGCCATAACAAAAAGAAAAAAGAACTTCAGTGTTCTGTGTTCAGCAACACTTTTCGAGGATCAAAAGATCAACTCCTCGTATAACAAAATTCACAACAACATCTGCTTTGCCAATTCAAACAGGAAGCGCGTTTCTGGGGCAAGTGGAAGCATAAATATTTCGCGTAGACACTTGGTTGATTCGATTCCATGCACAATTTTTATTTTTCTCGGAGTATAAATGAATGCAACTGGTTGGTTGGAGCTAAAGTCTCTGTTGTGTTTTCGTTTCTCCACTTCGATTATAGTCATTAAAAATTAATTTAATGTAAACAAACTTAGTTAAGTATTGACACATTTTAATGTGACACGTCGATTAACAAATCCACATTCGCAGTCATCAGACGTTATTAAATTATACGCATTTTCGGACGTATAACTTCGAATTTGAGGTAAAATAATTTTATTTTTTGCTATTTTGAGCTTCTGATATCTGATACTGATAAGTCTAGTTTGAGTCGGATATTGATATAGTATATAATATTTAATATTGTAAATTGTGGATGTGGATATAAATTGTATAAAAAGTGGAAGATGGACAATTATTGTTGTTGACAGTTGGTAGAAATACTGTCAACCAGATCAAAGATGAACATAATAATAATAATATGCTTGATGGTATTATAACATCAAATATAAGACTCCATTAAATCTATAAAAATTAATTTTTATTTGCAGAATTCTACACATCATCTCACCACGGCAGGCTAAGGTCAAACCCTTGTCTCAGAAACATGTCTAGTCGGATAACCAGACAAGAAGCAAGAATGTCTCAAGCCTCAAGAAATAAAAAGCCAGTTGCTAAATCTCGTGGTACCAAAAAGCCAGAGCGCTCCCCAGAATTACCAAAAGCAACTTTGCCGTCATATGATGAAAGATTAATACATTCTCGGCTGTACGACCCTATTTTTGACGAAGCGCCCAGCTCCTATTACGATGCGGACCCCATGTCCGACACTGATGAAGATGATGGTGTGGAGGAATCGTTGGCAAAAGAAGGTTCTTTACAAGATGACCAAGATGATCGTTCCGTCAATAGCGCCATTGAGGACCAAGATGATCGTTCTATCATTAGCGCCACTCAGGACCAAGATGATTGTTCCGTCATTAGCGCCACTCAGGGCCAAGATGCATCTGGGGATAATGTCAATAATGCAGAAGGAGAATTTGCTTTGTCTGAATCTGAAGAAAGTAATTGCTCTTCTACATTATATTCATCTGAAGGGGAAATGGACACTGTTGCTGTTGAGGAGTCGCAGTCTTGCTGTCAACGAATTACATCTCAAGTAGTACTTGAAGATCGACAGGGAGACTTTATTGACGTCAAGATTGACGACGATGATGCGGAGTTCAGGAGCTTGGTTAATGCTGAATCGACAAGAAATGTTGTTACATTGCACGCGTCGGATTTCGACAACGAGGTAGAAATTATTGACCATACCGAAGTTAACCTGAAACAGAGCTTTCCTGGAGTTTACGCCAATGCCTTTAATAAGCACAAAAATGTTTCCATTGGATTTCTGAAACTCATGCCTAGGACAATGAAACCGTTCGAAAGAGCTGGTGTTAGCATAGTAAGTTCCTTTTACATGAAATAATCAAATAATACAGTTTTCACCTATTGGCAATTAAACATATTTGCAGTCATTTCAGTTTACAGAAATTGGAAAATTATAAAATACGGTAATAATTTCCATGTATATTTATTGACCTTGGTTCTTTTTAATTATTCCTAATAAAGGTGTACACAGTTATGGAAGGTGAAATAATTGTGAAATCAACTCAAATTGAACAAATTGGAAACGCGAGGGTATTGTCAAAAAAACGTGTAGGAGCGGGGAACTGTTTAACGGTACCAGTGGGACATCCGTATGCATTGGAAAACAGAGAAACGCACGAAGCCATATTACAGTATGTAGTAATCCAATAGATGTATGTACCATAGATGTAAGACTCAGCTAGATACACAAATGAAGGTTATTTAAACGACTTCAGCTACTATTTTCATTTTGTAGGAATAATTGGTAATAAATTGATGTATCTATATTGTATTTTTACATTTTTTAGTATTTTTATTTTTTACATTTAATTATGTATGCTTTTTTGACATTTTGTTAAGTATTAGTTCATAGCAGCACAAACTTACGCAAATTAGAAGTGGTCTTTTAGTATTTAATTTACAAAGTTTTAATTAAAATTGTAAAGGTATAGTTAAGTAGATTGGTCAGTTCAGTTGTGAGTCAATTTGTGTTTATTTTGAACTGTGATAAACTGCGAGGCATTTGCATTGAAATAAATTAAATTAAATTATCTTCAGTACCAAAAGTCATGGAATAATCTTAATAGATATAGATTAACTGATTATGCTAATTTTCCTCATTAATACAGTAAGTATAAGGCAGTTTTTATTCATTTCTTCGAAAAGATTAATATATTATACATAAATGTTAATTCCATGCAACTTGACTTGACATAACCATTATACAGTCAACAGTGACTCCTCATATTATACATAACATTATCAGCTGTACTTTACAATACTTTTTAGACTTACGTATTTATGTACAATATAAAATATGTTCAATAGATGACAAACAACATTTATTTTTAGTTTTAATTAAGTGATCCATGAATAATCCATGCTTATTTTTCGACATTGACATTTGAACCAATTGAACATGACACTACTTTTGACTTTAGTTACTCAATTTTTATGCAAACTACATTTTACATATAAGTACTAGTGCATAACCTTATTTGAGTAATTCCATTGCATAATACCATAAATTTTGTATACACGTATAAAGTGAGTTAAGTAAATCAGTTTACACCAATAAAATTCACTAATCTCCATGCAAATTGTGTCAATTGAAATAGCATGGGAAGCAATGTGCATTTATGACTTCGTGGTCAATGTAATGATATCATTTACATAAATAATTTCCTAAAAATTGCAGTAGTAATCTTACTTCGTGTAATATTGAGGTTAGTTAGGATATGATTGCTAATTAGTGTGATTTTTAGTAATTTATTTCTATTATTCAGTATCAAGTGATTGAAAAATCGAGTGTCTGGTTCCCTTAACTCAAGATAAATACACTAGTATATACATAATTAGTATGCATATGTATTTATATTACTATATATTTAAGCAACATTTTTATGCAGTAGCATTGCCTACTATTTATTTATATTAACATTAACAACTAACAGTAATAAAGCTACAAAGTAAGTTTTGTTATCTTTTGCTTGTACTGGTTGTGCTCAGCAAGCGTGGTGTGGCCAAGCAAGAAAACATAAGCAACCACCTTGGCTATCAAGGCTTCTTTTCTTAACATTTATATGGACAGTAGTAGTAGTAGTAGTAGTATAGCAGCTTGTCCATTCCTAATGTAATGTAATGAAATGAACGTCACAAATAACGCAACGCACTGCTTATGTTCTACATTATGCCATTAAACTCACTTACCTTCGCATTATGAATGATAAGATGAAAAATGCGAATTTTATATTCCACTTCCATTTCCACTGCACTATGTACATATACTAAAGATAAGCAAGTTAATGTATTTATGTACACAATATTAAGTAAACAAACATTAGATACAAAATACAAAGCTATACCTGATGCATTTTATTGTAAAAATGAATGATGCCTTCACTTCAAAGAGTTGGCCAAGTAGGCTTTCTTGTAATTTGTTCCGTTCTATCACTATCCCATGTCAATCATGTCAATAGTAAATAAAACAAGAAGATTTCCTTTAATTGAGACTTTTTATTGATGTAAGGTAAAGTGCCAACTATTTTTGTAATCATAAATAGCTAAAGCCGTAGCGCCCAAGCTTTAAAGTTAAGCCTAGATATTAGAATTTAGAATGACATCCGTTTCGCCCATCCCATCCCATCATATAAAATATAATGCAAATCACCTCTCTTTACAACACAGTCCTGAGGAGCACCTACATAAAATATATTTTATGTTATATCTGTTTTCATTTCTTAAGTCAAGCACAAGAGGAATAAACCATTGCAAAACGGATGTAACCAAGTGGTTGAGTTAAACAAAGTCACAAAGTTACCAGTTTTGATGACGAAAATAGTAGAGTAAGTGATATATTAAAGTCATTTTGAATTAAATTCTCATGGAATGCATGTGTACCAAATCTCTTAGGAATCGGTCAGCTCTGGCAAAAGGTATACATAGTGTCCATAGACAGACAGACAGATAATATCTCAACTTCTTAATAAACCATTGCAAATAAACTACCAATTTTGTTAATGAAAATAGTTTACATGGAATATTGCAGCTATTTAGATTTCACAAATTCTGACAGTGCTCCACAATTGGGGCGTTGGGGTAAATAGAGATAGAGATCCGTTGGATCACTATTTACCGTCATTCCGTCATTTCCGCCATTAACTGTCCACGTTCCAATGATGCTCCACTTGCCATTTAAGATATAAGTGGGCATGGCCATAACTACGTGGGGATATGGCCAAGTTTATCCACAAACTAATCAGTTATTCGTTAAGACCTACGTTGTCAACTTTTGAAAACAATACTCAAAAAAGTTGAAAGGTTTGAAAATTACAGCGTCCGCAGACAGGTGGACAGACAGACAGCAGGATCATTCGCATAAATTGATTTCTCATACGAATTTTAAGAGATGAGACGACGAAAGTTAAAAGATAAATACAAAGTTTATGGTTTACAGGTTTAAAAATACATTTGCCATGCGATGTCAGCCATGTGAAGCCAATGTGCTCTTGTAAGTGTAAGGAACGTTAATGGCAATGGCAGTGGGGATCTGCTGCAGAGTACATTACAGCGAACAGAACACCATATTTAGTATTACATTTAATTGTGTTTGGAAATGCTGTAAATGTTAAAATGTTAAACAAGGGTTGAGGACGATGATATGATGATGCTATGTGAGAATATTGCAATCAAATCCCATCATTTAGTTCAGTCAGACTCAGACCATCATTTTCGTTTTCATTACCAATAATAAAATCCTACACGTAAAAAGTTTCTTAAGAATTATTGTCCTTATGAATTATGGCTGTACATTACTAACTACATACACATAAAATCATTTCCTGCTTCACCCAAATGAAGCACCAAATCTTTTCATGGGAATATTCCTGTATTAAATCTTGTCTTAGTATTTGCACTGTACCTTAACATACTAATTATTGTAATACACTTACCTGTGTATGCACAGTAGCTCGTACAAGATAATTTGTAGTTGTGCTTGGGTATATGCTATCTCTAAGTGTATGTATTTACAGGTACAGGTGTGTATTATACGAATGAATTAAACTAGAAAAAAATATTTATTATTTCGTCCTTAGAATAATAATTTACCTGTTACGTAGTTTTTTTAGATTCTTCTTTGAGATTTCTAATCCTGCTTGTGAGTCTATTTAACTTATTTATGTACCTACTTAAACTTGCAGGTGTATAAATACATACATACGTAGCAGCGCTCGGATATGCCTAGTTTGAAAGTAAGGAAGGAACTTATTATGATAATTATGTTCCAGGTATGTTTATAGTAAATTAGTTTAATCTTCGCAGTCGAAAAAAGTACCTATATTATTTTTTGAATTACAAAAAACCTGGTGATATTTTAGGTAAAATTTTGAAAACTTTGTAGAATCCTGTTCCTTTTTTGGAATCGATTTTTGTGAATCTTAATGTTACCGCATACTTTTGGTATGTAGTGTACTGTTTACTTCGTGTAAATGTGAAAATATTTTCAAATTATTCGGGAATTTCCTACTTTTTGACACATACCTAAACTTTTGTGCTTTTTCCAGCTGATTTTAATTATTTTCTCATTTTCAGTCAAGTTTGGAGTTTGGAGTTCCTGTCATAAGTAATGTGAAACATTCCTAAAGTGTCTAAATTTGATAAAAAAAATCGGGATACACCTAATATGAATTATACACATTTCGTAGGTATTAGGGCAGTTTTGGAATATTTCACATTTTAACGGAGCAACTGAATATTGCACATTAATTATTACATGAACAATATGTGTGCAGATTTCATACATAACTATACATCCATGCATATCCAACCCCTGAAACTGTGTATATATTATTTGATATGGAGTTTATTGGATTAGCTAAGCAAAGTAATGTGCTGCATTCATTATGTATGTATGTATTACATACAGGAATAATATGGTATATAGGCTACCATATCTGTAAATAAGAAGTGTGTACGTAAAGGTACTTTTAAAGTTTAAACTTTAACAATGGGTTTCTACGTACTTAGTGACTTAGTGCTCTCGAGTAGATAAATAAACTTATTAATGAGATTTGAGCTCAACAACTGAACTCAAGGAGGTAATTGCAATGATACACGAGAAAAACATAAGACAATTAACACCGCTACTAAAGTAGGTATGCCTTATTATCCTGTAGACACTTGCCGAGTAGACAACACCACTTAAGACAAGATTATTGCAACAAACTCTTTATTGTTAACTTAAATTACATACATGCATACATAAGTTCATTACATTACAATAGGGTACCTGCATGCCTAGGTTTGTTTTACTTATAATATTCTTCTAATAGATTCTACGAATGCAAATGTCTTTGTAAAAAATTTCTTAAAAAAGTTTTCCTTTAATTGTTTTACAATTTACAATTTGCGTCTTCGTTTTTTAAATGTAATGTTTCCATTTAGTTATTCTCTGTACTCAGGTAGTCTTGGTCTTGTGCTACATTTACCTAAATAACGAAAGTAAATATAGGCAAATGGTTTAAAGTTTAAAGTGAATAAGTGTAATTGTAATTATTTGTGGAATAAGAATGTAGCTGAATCTGGAATGGAATAAAGAGCTAAAAATAAAATAAAAATGCTCCGATTTCACAGAACAGAAGTGTGTTTTATTATATTTGAGATATTCGTATGGACACTTGTTAGTTTTGCAAATGCAAAAGATGCAACGCCGCACCTTCCTTCGATTTTAGAATCAATTGCACTAAAGATACCACCGGAAATAAGAATTATTGCCAAAAATGGCGAATTCACGAAAACCCTTCATGCTTTGCCAAATACGGAGACTGTGTTGAGTCCTACCTATTTTGAGCCGACGGCTCCAGGATGGAAAAGAAGTGGTTCGGAACCAATTGACAAAACTAAGTACAAACCCGGATGGATTTCCTTTGTTTATTTCGAGTGCACTGCATTCTATCCTGTGGAATGGGTTTATAAGGGATTGGATGGTGTACGTCAAAATATTTTAACTCGTTATTTAATTTTGCTAAAAAAGTTTATACATATAAATACTCTACGGTAGTTTACGTTTATGATGGTTAGAATTAATTAATTAATTGGTTATTAATTTCATTAGTGGAAACTGGGAAGAGGTGCATCGTCAGATCGGGCTTTTAATGCTCAGAAAGTATTAAGCAGAAGTCTTCGCGTCTCTGAGGATTACAACAATATCACAACCTCCATATTCTTTGCACAGATTGGCCAAGTTAATCTCTTTGAGATAATGACTGGAAATTATTCATGCAGAAGTGTAGAAAATCCAGAATTCTCATCATTTTTCTACACATTCGTTCCCCGTAAGCAAAAGAAAAATATTTTTTAATGTCCACCTTTACTTTCTGGGAAACAATATAGAGAACATTTATTTATTTACAAACAATTATTACACGATGATTCTATATAGACAATATAGAGAACATCTAATTAAAGTGTCAATTTCAAAGATACGAAAGTTCTGAAAAACGTCTTTAAATAGAATTATCTATAATTTGGGCTCAATTTTATGGTTGGACATCTCTCTTCGTAAAAAATAAGAATTTTGTACATATTTTACTATTCGAACTAGTTCGACAGTATCGTATCTGCAAACATATACCCCATATTAACTTTTCATGGAGTTTAGTACGCTTAAAATGGATGAATTGCTAATTATACGTAATGTTAATAAATTATACTCATTCACTAGTACCTTCTTACGCAATACCTAACCTAATAGACCTAAGTATTTCTTATATTTAGTTAATTTATATCTAAAAAGTAGATCGAACCTTTATGAAATGGAAAGAAGTATTATTTATACAGTAAAGCAATCCTAAAATAGTTTAGAATATAAAATAGGGAGCACACACTCAGGAAATCTGAGTTTATCAAATTATCACAGTACAACATTAAATGAACTGATTCTAATCTAATTCGCTATCCATACGCAATCACCATTAAAAATGTGATCTTGGAAAGGCCAAATTTATTTCACAAGTTACTTCGATTCTATTAGATAACACAAAATTGGGGAAACGGGAAATTCCATTGAAGACCTTCCTTCTGGACACCCATCAAACGATAAGGGCAAACAAAAATGCTGCAAGTGTTCGCTTGTAAGGAATATTTTTTAACAATGCTACCTTAAATTATTTTGGATAAAAAAACTATGAATTAGAAAATTAATTTTATATTTCAATTGCTAAATTTTACAGGCCCTGTACTGTGTCTAATCCAGATGCAATTGTGACACTAAAGAAACGAAAAAAAGATGGACAGTTAGAAAACATAGATTCTGCAGCCTATTACGATCCGAAAATAGGGTTTATACTCAATTTAACAAAACTGAAGAACCCTTGGGGAACATACATGTGTAAAGAAGAAACGACGAAAACTTCTTTACCCGTGACAATAATTCCACACAAAGGTATATGATAATTTTTAATTAATTAATGTAGGTACTGTACAGACTGAAATATAATTCTACTCTGTTCTCGATGATAAGACAGTTTCCGTCTTCCTTTTTTCGAGAACCATCCATGACAATATCTAATCAGTTAAAGAAATTTCCACGGATTTCGAAATGCTGAGCTAATTTGACATTATTTCTTTTCGTTTTACGCAGACGATGATGTTCGCGTAGTTCCCAACCAAAACCACGTTGCAATGCAGTCTGAAAAACTGGAAATGTTCGAGTGTAAAGCAAAGGAAAAGATTTTGATCAGCATGGATGTGAAAGATGTGAAACTGAATGTGGAATATAAAACTAATCTCAGTGCATCTGAAAAATTTCCATACAGAGCTGTTGCCAAAATTATCCCATCTCAATTGCGAAAGAACTATACTGCTGTTAAATGTATTTCTAGTGACACACAAAGGGTTTTACACACGTGGGAATTTTCTAAGCATGGTCAGTACCTATAATATAAGATTTGTCTAATTCTAATTATGGCTGCGAATTTCATCTTCGTATCATATAAGTAGCTAAATACGTCCAGGTACCTAATTACTCCTAACTTGCTAACTTGGTATTACTCAATTTATTATTATACAGTACAAGAGCACTGGATATAGGAAAGGTATTCCAACAGCAGTGGATAGTTTGCAAATTGTAGGAAAAGTGGTTTACATTCAATTGCAAATTTTAGCAAATATTTAAGCTTAAAATATAACTTCAACCTGAAATTTTTACATTAGATCAGAAATCGATATCTTAAAAATCATTTACAAACATTATTCTGAAATAAATCTGTTAAAATCTTTTAAAAAACGTAAATACGAAAGAATTAATTAATATGGGTACTTTTAAATGACATCAGTATACATATTCTAAATGCCCATAAGTACCCATGGGCTAATTTAACTAGTTCACCAATAATTTTTTACTTAAATTGATTTTATTTCAGTTATTTGTGTTTTTGAGATTTTTTTTTCATGAAAAAGTCAATATTTCTGTTCTGGTCTGTCTTAGGATAAAATACTGACGATGAATGAATGCATTTTTTCACTAGATATAGCGTTAGGGTTGAGTTGCAATGTGAACTAGGTAAAATTTCCAAGTACAAGTACAAGATCATAGACTTCAGGTAGAAAAGGATAATTTCTAGAATATACATACATATGTGCACCATACATTGTAGAGCATGTATTTATTTATCTAATCTATTTTAATCTTTATGAATTTACTATATACACGAGGCAGATGAATGATAATGATATTTGCTTTACTTGGCCATGCCAGACAACAATTATATAAGTTTATTTTCTGTGTATTCCCATAATTTAGGCAACAATACCATCAAAATTACATATGACTCAAGAAATCGCCAGTTTTTATGTTGCACGGACTCGTTTCATTCGCCAAAGTTCAATATGGTTTTTTGTGGCTCTGATCTTGAATGTTGGATCAAGAAAGGTTACAGTGTCGTCACCCAGAATGCTTACTCAACAAAGCATTTTGCACCGCAAGGTTGTGCAAGTATCCCTGTGAATATTGAGGGCTTTGGTGAACTAAGGTACATTAAAAACTGAAATTAAGTCTTATTTTTACATACGCATGAATTATTTCTAATAAAAAACAACAATTAAGATAAAGATTACATGTATTTGCATTTGCATTTGCTGTTTTTACAGAAAGTCAATAACAAAGTGGCCTTCGCCCGTTGTGGAAGGCGTGCTTCAATGCACTGTTGGTATACCTGGATCTGACTTTAGAAGAGAAACACCTTTTTTCCACAATCAACTTACAAAATTTACAAGTTAGTAACTTTTTTCTCAAACAATTTTGCAAACGCAAAAAAATCGTACAATTTTATCAATTTATTTTTACTTTTCTCCGTTTGTAGCATTTCATATGGGAAATCCTGTTCCAGCGGGAGCTCAAGTCATGGGGATCCGACAAGAATTTCCACCTCATAATAAATTGGTTGGGGATATTTTTGTAGGGGACACTGTTCGTTTCATTTGTTACGCCCCAAGCAGATATTTTTCTGTGGGTCCTACATTTTTTACTACAGAGGTGGTTGATCCACCTCCCTTTTATGTCTATAAGTGGGCCATACAGAAGAAGAATGGGAATTTGAAGTTTTTAAGTAGTAAGTAACTCCATTCACACTAATGAGACCCTAATTCTTGTTAATTGTAATTTATTATGTACTAATCAGTAATTACATTCGATTTTCAATTATCAAATAGGTGAAGATTGTTTCTATGATTTCTGTGATATCACATTTGCCGACAAAAATACTACAGGTATTTTTTGCTCCGCCCCTTTAATAAATTCTGCTACGGAATTCAGAAATTTTACTCTACATATTAAAGTCAAAGGTGAGTTATAATATTACCTGTTTACATATTTAGTGATATACATTCATGATTATCAAACAAATTCAGATATCATTTCGCAGTTCGTAACTCTAAATGCGTCGATAGTCGTCGAGATGAATTAATAAATAGTAGATTAAATTTAGAATTGAGACATTTTTAAATATAGGCCGATATCATCCATTTTTCATGTTATTTTTCCAGATAAACCTGAAATTCTTCAAACACGAATCGTAATGACTAATCTGGAAGGAGTTTTGAAAGTTATTAATACAGATCATAATGCAACCGTTGTACTAAATGACACAGCACTGGGAGACTATTTCGAACCGGCCATTAACAAAATTGTTATGGAATGCTCAGCACCTTACGTAAGGAAATTCCTAAAAATATTGGAGCATCATTGAGTTGTACCTGAATATGTTTTAAAATATTTATTTAATTTCTTGCAGCACGTGAAATGGAAGGTATTTAAATTGGAAATAATACCAAATAAAGCATTAATATTTAAATCTGTAACTTGATTACCTAAGTAGGATAAACTGAAAAGTAATTATGGTTCGAGATTAATACTTTTATTTTGTTTTAGTATGAAGGTTCCGGAAGTCCTTATATTAAATCTCACTACAAGCGAGAAGCAGAAAATATAAAGGCTACGTTTTCCTATAATTTCACTGCTAAATTGGAATTCGTTAAATTAGACGAGAACTCAACTGGAAAATATATTTGCTTTAGTACAGAGAGTCCCAAAGAGCTTAATGCATACTTCGACATTTATGTTCCAGGTATTGTTAAAATTTTCTATATAAGATTTACGTATAGTGTATAGAGACAAAAGGTTAATATTTTGTAATTCTTTTACAGGAGAAAATTTATTTCTGTCTTCATCCGACAAGGTGATAAATCTTTATGCTGACACTATGACAGAAAAAATTAGATTGCTAACCTTGTAAGTTATCACAAGTTCTTATACATTCTTTTTCGAAATTTTCATTTAGCCTTGCATTTTTTGTCTAAGACTAATAATTAATTTTGTTTTAAAGGCCTTGTGCAGTTTCTGATCCGGGAATTGATGTCAAATTGTATTCCGTGGAAGTATCAAATGTAAAATTACAATGAGACAATAATTACTTTTACAAAAAATTAATCATAAGGATACATTTTTAAACAATTTTACGTTTTAATTTAGAACTCCTGGGTGGAAGCCCCAAACAGACCAACAAGGGCGTTTGATCCACATAGAGGATTTATATTCAAGGGAGAATCATTCGAAAACCTTTTAGGTTACTATTACTGTGGGGATGATTTGCAACGAACTTCTACAGTAATTTCTGTCCAAAATGGGAAAGCTTTTCCAAGTAAGTGATTTTTTAATTGAAATTTAAAATAAGAATAATTAGATCATTGTAATAGTGGTATATTTTCCATGATTGTTAGAATACGTGGCTCGTCACTCTCCCGGTTGGACTTCAAGGCGAATCAAAGAGCTATCGTGGAACTACACAGAAACATTTCGCTGCGAAGCAACTGAAAATGTTACATTTACATTCGTGGGGGAAGGAGAACCTCAGGATGTATTTCATTACACGAATACATCTTCAGACTACCCTTTCATTGCTAATTTTACTTCTGACTTAAAGGATTTCCTTAATTTCACTCAAATTCAGTGTATTACCACGGCAGAAGAGAGGCTAGTACATTCTTGGAAAGTAACTATTGATGGTAAGTGCAATTATCAAATATTTTAATGATAATAATGTTTAAAATTTTTTGATAATCTTACAAGGTCTCGTATAACTAATCTGTGTATTTTCCTTTAGGTTATTTTTCAGATCGAAGATTTTACTTCAACGAGACGCTTAATAGTTACATTTGTTGCAAAGGGATGCCAAATCCTAATCCGATGGAATTTGTGCCTTGCACTTCTAATACGGAGTGCAAAATTAATAAAGCTTGTATGAATGAGAAACGATGCTCTCATCTGACTGATGCAAAACTGAGAAATTCTCAAAACGAAAGTGATATTCCAGATTTGGGCAGAGGGTGTACTGCATTCAATATAAATTTTTATCCAGCAGGACTATTAAGGTGTAATGATGAGGAGTACTTTTATTTCCAGGAAAATTATGAAGGTATGCAAAACTAACATAATTACAGATAATTGGTAAGGGTATTACCGCAAAATCTCAATTAACTCACGGGGATTTATTTATTTAAAAAAATGAAACTATATTTTGAGCATGGAGTTATTTGGGAGTTGGGATTTATTTCGTTAAATTGCCTCCCGAGAGTTATTTCATTATTTGTTATGGAATGCGGGTAGTTATTTGCAACTGGGAGGGAAGTCTATTGAGAAAATGAGTTGAAAACCCCAAAAAAATGACAATATTTAATTTTAAAACGCTTTTTCCAGAATGCGATTTTGAATGCAGCAGCTTTGACGAGCCTCGTTATCAGCCATATATTAAATCAACTGACGTGTTGGGCATTACAAGGAAACCTAAAGGAAAGGTTGTTGTTGGATCCCCTGTGCGATTCGATTGCTTCGGATCGAAATTTTATTTTTCGGGTGGATTCAAATGGGCTTTATCAGATTATGCTGGTAAACTAGAATTCATCAATGGAACCGGTAAGATTTATACCACAAATGCCAAAACGGTGCCTACCGACTAGCATATAAGCATATTTAGTAATATTAATTTCATTTTGTAACAGAAACGGACGATGGTTCAATTATCCACTCATTCACCGATATATCATTTCCTGATAAATCCACAAAAGCTGTTTTCTGTTTTGCTCCTGAGTGGAATTCGTCAAAAAATTGGAAAAATGCCCCCATTTCTATAGAATACTATTAACTATAATTTAACTATTTAACTATATGTGAATATGTAATGTAAATATTTTGTTTTTTGTGCGTTTGTAATTTTGTATTTAATGCTTGTACTTTGCCTTGTATCCAGTTAATTCTAATGTTGAATAAATATGATTTGGTTAAATACTACATGACTCTTTTACATTAGATAATTATTACTCCTATGCAATACAATACAACTGAATTCGAAAATTTGAAGTCATTAATAGAATGTAGATTTAATGAATACACAATACACACATACACATTAAGTAGTATTACAGTAATACACATACAGATGAAAACTTTTTTTTAAGCTTAAGCTTTCAAGCTTTTTAATTTAACATTAAGTTCACGTAAGTGTTTAAGCAAAAATGGAAAATTTCACTATTTCATTGTTTCATAAATAAAATATTATGCCAAATATGTAGTAAGTAATACAAGCAAGTTAGGATATGCGTCAGTAATTCTATTTCTACACACATTCTTTTTTATTTTTTACAATAGTTTACGCACTGAATAGACATACAATTACTATATCATCCACATATTTATTTACAGATACTACATTACATACTTATGTAGGTATTTGTACGTTTTTTGCCTAATAAGACTTAGCAGATAATATCTAGAAAAATCTTCAAACTACATACTACTACACTCACTAGCTTCACACCAATATATATACTCATGGCTAAATGAATATAATGTGTATACAAACAGGAAACCTAATTACTTAGTTATTGTTGCTCTCAATTCTCAAGCTCAGCATTAATAAATTATACGGAAAAATAATTATGTCATCACCTATAAGGCGAATTGACCTAACAAGCACTTTTATTTAGAATAAAAATGACCTTACAGCATTTTTTATGTTGATTATTATTTAGGGCATTTTCTTCTAGAAGAAATGGCTGTAAGGGCATTTTTCTTCAAAATAAAAATTATTTGTAAGGGCAATTCGTAGCATATATGCGTATTATACTGTTGTAATATTTACATAAAGCAAAGGGAAGAAAATAAGTATAAAAAATAAATACTACATCGGAGTGAAATCAGCAGCACCCTTTAATGGGGTGGAAGATGCAGTTGAAGAAGCCAAAGTTGTTGTGGTAGCTGAGTCTTTGCTAATTCCCATTGAATTTACTGACTGCTCGTTTGCTGAGTGTCTACGGATTTCTGGAACGTGAAAGCTATAATTAGATATAAGTTTGCACTTAACCTCTGGACGGTCGAAGATGCTACTCTACTCTGTAAAATTATTTTAGAAGGTTATTGGTTTACTTTTTAGATTTGGATAAGATTCCTCCAAGGAGTTTAGGATATCCCTTTTGCAAACGTAGATAATAAATACGGCTGCAGCTCGCAAGATGTTTATTATATCGAATATGGCCCAGTACCACACAAACCCTAGACCATCCACGGCCCATGATATTACCTATGTATATTTTATCGAGAACCTTATTATTTCTGATAAAAATAATAACAATAAATTACTATTCTACTTTACATGACAAATATTTATATTTTATCTAACCTCAAAAATCCATGTAACTCCTGGAATTGTAAACAAAGTTATATTTGAAAATTGAGACTTACAAGGTAAGGTTTCGAATTGTAACTTGAAACTCTAGGAATTGAACGAGGAACGGAAAAATTATAATGACATGACACAATTTTGATTGCATAATAACAAAATGTTAATGAAAAATATATAGCAAGCATATTTCTACTTGAAATTGAAAATAAAAAAGTGGAAATGGATACTTCAAAGAACTTCAAACAGTTTTCTAGAAAATATATTCAATATTTCATCCAAAGGGACAGTCTTCCATTGATTTGATATTCACATTAATAGAACTCGTTCAATTCCTAGCGTTATTGGGGTTCTTTCATTGTTAGAATTAGTGGATATGGTGGAAGGACGTTGGTAAAACTTTCAGTAAAAACTTACCCATTACGAAAAATAGTTTTGCAAATCGGGAAAAGCTGCAGAACCAAAAAATACATGAATTGAAATATTCTTCGTTAATTTTTATTAGAGTATGTAAATATCACTTTTAATAACTTGCTACACAATCCATATTAAGTGGATAAATTTTGTAGCAGTTGCTTCATTTCGTACAAGAAAATTGATTGACAGTTATCTAATGCCATTTTTTTTAAATCACTCCAGTTACAATGAAATAACATTCGTAATTCTTACCATTCTTTCATGTCCGTTTTACTAGCCATTTGGCAGCTTTGTCTGTATTGGTATAGCTTCATGCAGGTTACACTGAAAAATATCAGATTAATAGAGAGCAATGCAACACCAGGATAATAAAGGTAGACTCCCATCGCCCGATCCGTTAGATAGCAAGACTCTCGACCATATGCAGGAACAATCAAATAATCATTGCAATTATCTTCCCTAAAACAGAATAAATATTTCACTTCAATATTTAATTTAGAGAATTAGAAATTACATGAAATTGTGCAGATATATAAATTCTTACATGTAATGTATACCAAGGGAAACACAGATAACTATAAATGGAACTCCCCAGCCAAAAAGTGCGTAATTTATAAATCTTTTAAGTCCTTTTGATCTCCTGTTTCTGGGGGAAAGTGTGCGAAATGTCCACCATAGATCACAACACATAACGGTCATCCAGGAAAATGTTGAAAGAAAAAAGAAATGAGCTGCCACGGCTGTGAGATTAAATCATTATGCTTATTTTTTGAATTTGTATGTCAAAAGTCAAATGTTGATTTTGCTTTATTGAAAAATTACCGACAAAAACACAAGCCTTAGTGTCATGAGCTGCGGGTCCATATTTGAATCTAATGACATGAGAAGTCCCCATGAAAATGTACATGAATAGTAAAGATGTAGACGTTGATACAATTGTCCAACCGTGAACGGTTTGCTTTTTCCATAGTAAAACATACACCAGTGTTGTTAAAAATGGAAAAATTGATACTGTTAGCAAGAGTGGACCCAAAACTTGTGAAACAAAGTTGTCACCCTGTAATTTGGATAATTAGAGTAAACATTCATTAAGAGTTACCGTATTTTATTTAAAAAAATAAGGATTTGTTAATTAATAATTAACTTTTATAAAAATTGGGCAGATATTGCCCAGGAACTATTTGCCTGATACAAATAGTGAAAAAAATAAATACTGGCTATTTTGCTTCCATTTTTCAGAAATGGGAGCAATACATGAATTCAACTGGAATTAACTTTGTATAAATACAATTATATAAATTCCTACCGAAGTTTCGGGTTCCATAGCGCAAGCAATAAGTCCCATCTCCTCATCAGTGCTCATGAACGGTTCATCCGCCTCGCCCCCAAAAGTCTGAATGCCATCAAGGCAAAAGTGTTGTGAATGCGATTGGCATTGTCCATTAACATGACGATACAAAACGTGGCCATCTGTTCTCAACCGAAATTCATATTTGATCATATTCGATCTTCCTGTATGTTGCATAATCTTCTGAGTATTTTTGTCCGAATACACGAGGAAATTTGTGGTGTAATTGTAACAGGATAATTTAAAACTGGAAACGGGAGTTGTGGTGTAATGCGGCATTAGCATTCTTTCTTCCTCTGCTTTTGTAACTTTAGTGGCATAGTCATGATAAACTGGAGGTCGATAATCCTTTCCTGGAACAGAGGAAAACTCGCATCCTATTGACCTTGGCTTTTGTACTCGCAAGCTTAGAAGTTTGTCCAGGTCACAACATTTTCGGACGCAAAGACGTCTCCTGCAGTCCATTGGACAAACAAGGAATTCCACTTGGCTTTCCGTTATCCTACAGTACAGTCACAGTCAACAATATAATCCTTAGGGAAAGGCAAAACAAGGTCAATATTGTAATCTGATATATATTTGCTTTCTTTACTTGTCAATGCAGAATTCATCTGGAGCATAAAATTCCTCCTCAAGTTTCAAATATCCATTATCCAGGATTCCTCTACTCTCTGATATATTTATAGGAATCATCATAATTTCCCTCTGTTGAAGTTTTGGGCATTTTTGCTTCTCCGGTTGCATCTGCACCCTTTTTATGGAAGAAAATGTACTATTAATGCGTAGGTAGGTATTTCACACCAACTTTGTCTTCAATACTTAAATATTTGCTTAAATATTAGCTAAATACAATCAAGTTTGCCAGATTTACCAATATAATTCACAAAATTGTAAAATAATCATGGAAAACCTGTAGAATTTACAAACATTTTTACTTTTCAACATTTTTGCGCAATTGAGGGATAGAAGCTTGAAAATGGCAAACCAGCTAAAAAATCTAAAGCCACAAGAATTAACTTTTAGCAAAAGGAAATCTGGATTTCTATTCTATTTGGTTTTGCGTCTCTCGCTAAGCCATATTATCCGAATTTCAATTTCTAGCTTCAAAATGCTAAATATGAAATCTTTTTTCACTACAACGCATCTAGGTTTAGAAGATTTTAGGTAACATTATATAATAATAATGGCTATACTATAGGTTATGTATTTTAGATGTTAAGTTTAAAGGTACGGGTATTGCTACTTCAATAATTTGACACCATAAATACCTATATATGAAACTAGATTAAATTATTTAAATGGTAATAATAAATACGTAGGTTTAGAAGTAGAAGAGTCCCCGAAATTCTTACGTGAAATTCTTCGTTGTATTTTCGCTAGTTGGTATTTTAATAAAAATCTCGCTTTTCGTGTCAAGTAGTTTGCAACTGAATCCTTCAGGAATGTTTGATGAGTTTCCATTTTCCAGGAAATCGATTTCACAGCAAGAAAAAAGACGGGGATATGTTGGAATTAATACAGTAGCACCTTGGCTGGGGCTAATATCAACATCAGCATTACTAGTATCGGGACTGGGACTACTTTCGGTCTGTTTATCTTGGCAATTGCTTCGATGTAGAAACAAAACTAAGATGATGACACAAGGCAGAGAAACTTTTCTTTTGTTTGTACTAGCGAAACCGCATTTAAGGAACCTGTGAGAATTACAGCAACTTCTGTAAGAAGACATTGTCTATTGTCTATGCTTTCCCTTTTCAATTAAGAAACTGTTCCTTACACCACCATATATTGACCGTTCTTAACC
>JAQFYC010002482.1:0-25404 GCA_034694165.1 Tomocerus mixtus
CCTCATTTTTATCGGAGTTTTAGTTTAGGAGCTAGATGACCTAGACCACGGGGACATCTTTTTGGCTAGCCCTGTACTTCTCCTTCATTGAAAATGCACAACAAACGTGTTTTCAGCTTAGTGCACACTTACACACTACGAACAAAAATCATTTTGTATATGCACAAAAAGTTCTAAGCTCATCAATATTATTGAAACGAAAGTGTTTTATTTCACCAGCCATGAGTAATGTCGAGGAAAGTAACGACACATATTCCTTTCCCAGGGAAAACATAAGGAAAAAAAATACTTCAAGCCAACAAATGAAAATTATTTTGTCTCGCGCTCCCCGAAATGACAACAGAAATGATTCTGAAGAAAGATCCAAGCTGAAAGGGTTAGAGGCGAAAAGATCGGCTATCATTGACCTTTGCAAGTGTAAAGCAGATAGTGACTTAGAAGAAGATTCTAAAATGCTTGACTATTCTTGTTGTAGCCAATGTGAGAATGATAATTCGTGTGCTGACATAGAAGATATTGAAACACTTGATTACCCTAATACAGATTTAGGTTTGGTTCTTCAAGATCTCAACACGGAATATGAAAACGAGATTTTCCTTATTAAAAATGCGGAAGAACAAGTGCACGACAAGGATAAAGAAACTGTGGTGAGTAACAGATGATGATGACGATTTAATGATAACTACCAGATAATGTATACATTCCATTTACATATAACGATAAACATCTTTTAGCATATCGTATCTAATGAATATTGTGTATTATTTTATTCATAGATGAATTGTAAGGGTGAAGTATTAGAATCTTGGATAAATGATGTGTGCGTACAGAATAAGTGTCTTGCGAATGATATGGAGTATATAAACGAAATCGAGCAGAGAGCTAATATAACCGAAACGAAATACGAAGTACTAATAAGTAAACTATATGATTGTAAAAATATATTGTATTCATGAAAATAGGCAGTTATGACTGAATCTGAACCTGTAATTTCCTTTGTAGCAACTGTTACATCAGTATGTATTAATGAAAGAAGAGTCTTTAACTTGTCAGCATAAACTTGATATCCTGGAACTAGATAATATCAGTTTAGTAAAGCTTGTTTCTCGGATAAGAGATAAAGGTGTTTGGGATGTTCGTGGCTTGGATATTACGAATGATACTTATGTTACACTCTTTGGTGAGCATAACGATATACTAGGGTAAGAGAAACAATAAATTCATTTGATGATGCACAGTTAATAAATGTGGGATGCAAAAGTAATTATTGTTTTTCTACAATAGAGAAGAAGTTAATGCGTCCATTATGCAAGAAAATATTGACAAAATTACTCGGGTAGGCTCTTATAATTTCACATAAATAGATTCAGCTTAACTATACGCATATTATGTGATATTATGTAGCTTGTCGACTTCCATTAGTACTAATATTACATGCCTGTGAAAATCTTTAAAGGAATTTAAAGATAAGTTCACAGAGATGGATCGACATCTCAATGAATTGAAGAATTCGAAAAATGATGTTGATAATTCCCTACGAGATAAGAAAATGTAAGTTGATACAAACCTAATGAAAGGCATCTCTTAATGTACACCTCATTGTCTCTTTTTAATTATTCTATATTTGCAAATACACAAACCAATAAAAATGCGTGTAATTATCTGTTGATAGGACAGTCACTAAATTGGAAGTTGAAGTTCAAAATTTATCGACTCTTTTAGAACACTACAAGAAAGAGAGTAAAGAGTCCAAGAAAGCTCTAAATGAAGCTCAAAATAAGTTTTTAGATGTTGCAAGCACAACAAGTGTAAATATATATACATACATATATGTAAATTAGCCTGATTACTGTTACATTTAATTTACATTACACGAATTTTCATGAAAGGTGGACATTATTGTTTTATTGTTTTGCTACGTAGGCTGCTTCACTTAAAACAAGGAACGAATTTAACAGTGAACTAGTGAAAAGAGATCAGGATATCAAAGAAATGTTGCTGGAACTTAGGAACCTTAAAGAAAAATTAAGCGATGCCCATGAGGAAAACCGCAGTTATCTAAGGGAAACAACCAGCTTCAAAACTGAACTTACAAATCAAGTAGGGGAAATACTAGAGGCTATTAAAGCGGTGAGGGTAGAGAGTGTAATAGTAATAATTAATACATGTACATTAGTACTAATTCGGCAATGAATACAATAGGATGTCAAATGTACTAAAAATTCAATTCAAGTAATCATGGAAAAACAAGAACAACAATCTTCTTCTGATCAAGTAGCTGCGTATCAAGAAAAGTATGAAAAAGCCATGTCCATGATAAACTGCAAAAGCGAATTGATCGAGTCTCTTCAAAAACAAATATTTTCTATTCTTGATGATCAGGTATAGATATAATGTAATTATATGGATGTAATACAAGAAGATATCACAATTTGCCGTATAAAAACTACGTAAATCACAAATCTTTAGGTGAAGGTGAAAAATTGCCAGAACGGTGAAATTGGGTGCCCAATTAGTCGCGTTAACACAGAAAGTGGAGACACGATTTATGCAAAAAATGTTCATTTATCTATGAACCGTGTTGCCGAAAATCCCGATATTTTACCACAAACTGTCGCACAAAAACCGGAGCTTGCTACAAAGAAAGAAACTAAAGGAGACGAAAGTTTCAAAAATCCCCCGAAATGTTTTAGGGTGATCAAAGATCCAGAAAATTATACATTGAGGAATAAAGCAAAGTATACTAATACGATATTTGACAAAGATAGAGCAGTAGAACAGATTGCAAGGGAAAATGATGCTAAGTGGGAGATGAAGCGAGCAGCAATTCCGTCCGAGGTAGATACATTTCTCGTAGGTAGAACAACATCTGTAAGTGCCTCAGATAAACAGAAAATGAAAACAAATATCACAGAAAATAAGTCCATTGACAAAACTCCAGCAAATGAAAAGGACATAACGACAAGTACTGTAAAGGAAAATAAACTAAAAACTGAGGCTACATTCATTAAAAATTCCCCACTTGAGAAACGTATTGATATACCAGAGGGAAAGACACGTAAAGAAAGCAGTTATCGAAGAACTCCTGCAAAACCATGCAGGAGTTTGGTTGAACGAAAGGTGGCACAAACTGCTATTGCAGAGAAAGTTAATAATATTCACGAAGAAAAGAAAGTGCCGAAGAATGTACCTATACATGGTAGAAAAAATAATAAAATTGAGATAGTCATTATGATATGATTGATGCAGATACATACTTAATGTTATGATTTTCTGTTTTGGGATGGTTAATTAATCAAATATACATTTTTGTCCAGATAAACAGCATTCTCAAGAAATTCAATGCATTAAATCAGTTGAACATAAAGAAATCGGAAGTGTATCCCCAAACGAGGTATCGACTAGTCTTAAACGCTGTGATACTTTCCAGATAATTCCTCTAGCCAAAAGTCGCATCCCTGTTTTATCGAAGAAGGGTAATGAGGATTCCACAACTCAGCTATCTACGTTGAATAATTTACTGGAAGTAACTATGAAAGGTTCCAAAGAGTTGTTAAAAGCCAATCCGAAGTCATCTTTCTCCTTACTTGCTTCCCATAGTCGAAAAAGTCGTAATACCAATACTAATACAGCATCGAATTCGAAGTCCTTTGAAGGAACAAAAATTCCTACAAGACGAGGGATTTTAAAATCTGAAAGTGATAAGGCACAAACACATAAATTGCGTCTTGGAGTTAGATTTAAAAATTTCACCAAAATTGTGCATTCCGGATCTTCAACTCCAAGTGAGGCTGCAACTTTCAGTAAAAGTCGAACAAATTTCTCCAACCTCTCTGAAGTGGATAGTGAGCACATACTAAATAAACTTCCAAAGCATTCAGCAAAAGCGGCTGTTAAAAAATGGATTGCAAAATCTTCAAATGTATGTGTTTCCGATGACGAAAAAAGGATTGAAGCACTTAATTCCAAATCATGCTTATCTACCCGAAGCTCATTATCTTTAATGTCGAGGAAGTCTTTGCGAAAGCATAGAAACTCAACATCTTCATATTTCACTCGAGATCCTGTACTGTAAAATTTATTTCTATAGTTCACATCCCATTCCATAGTATGTAGTAATATTGACGAAGTTTTCATGTAACTATTTATGCATTTAACTTATTCATCTTATTTCATTTGCAGATATTTAATCTCGGGGATGAAGAGCTAGCACTTGACCAGAAGGGAAGTGAACTAGATAATTTTTACTTTGCTCCATCATCGACGGTAGTGTAATATATTCTATGTATTTATTTGTACTTACTACTAGTATTACTTACTCGCTATAAAATAGCATTTAGATTTGCATACAAAAGGAAATTATTGTCAGTGTTTCATGTAGTTTGGATTATCGCAGATTCCATATGTACACTCTTCAGGAGATTGATTTCTAGACCGACGACAGCATTCAGTGCAGCAAAAGATGATTCATGTGTTGTAATTCGCAACAACCGACCTTGAAAAGTTAAGAGTAGTATAATAACTCATTGATTTAGTTTTAGTGTACGTAATTAGTTTCCGAGATTAATAGCTCAATGCAATTAATATTCCATATTAGAGTGCTCTTACTTATTGTGATTCTGACTACAATATAGAAATTTAATAAACTGCAGTTATTCAAAAACAAATAAATATAACTATAAAACTTAAAATAGTATCATGCGAAAACTTAAATAAGTTTGAATGTATAATTAATTATTCCCCTATTTCCAATATTACGGTAGCATTTTATAGCTTGAATGAACTATTTGTGAAATGGGGAACTTTTATCGATGACGAATCATTAAAATGAAAAATATTTTGAAACAAATCCATATAAAAACACAAACAGCATACATAAGCCAACTTAAGGGTTTAAATGGTTAAGCAGTATATGAAAGTAAATTAAATTAATAACAATTTATCACTATCCATTAGGCTATTATCAGTAAATCAATTTATTTACAAAGCTACAAATACAGAAAGCGTAGTAGATATTGCAAATAATAATTCTAGAATTTGACGTTAAATGACTGAATACTATTATGTGGCATTGGGGAAGTACCCTTAAAATACTACATGTAAGTTCATGTAGCCCCCAGGTGAATGCCCTTAGCTTGTAAACAGATGTTGAGATGCGATGCTAATAGATGCAATGAAATTGTAAACAAAGATGTGATGTTGCAACGAAGACTAAACGCTGCAGAGCGATCTCTCTCTTCTGCGAAAACTTAAATTCAACCTTAGATTTTTTACATATTTTGCGAAACAAATAGTTTCTCTTTCTACTTTCAACCTATTCACACGCAAAAGTGACAATGGCCAAATAAAACCCTTTAATATTTTAATGTAGGTCATTTCTTACTAACTTTTCTGTCCTAAAATAGTGTCCTTTGATCCTATAGTCATCCATGATTGCTAAAAAGTTGCAATCTTCCTTCGTACTGCTGCCCTAGTTTCTGACAATATTGTGATAAATATATCGGTCAAAGTCATAGTTGATTTGATCATTCAATCATTATGCAAATATACAGTCATCAAGTCTGCATCTGTTCATTAACATAATAGCACATTATTCTCCACACGCAAGGATTATTACGCAAACACATCTTTGTAAGCAGGTTGTTTTCTAACATCTAATCTTCATTCAATTTATTTAGTGGTTATATAGTTAAACAAAAGTTGGCAATTGCCGATTGCCAATTCTCAAGTTTGGCAAGGAAGGTTTGCACAGCAGTCAGCAGTTGGGCAGTGAAGAGTGGCAAATAGTTATATCTGTATGTTCAAGAACTGGTTGTTTCTACACCAAACCGAAGCATTGATCATCTTCAAATTTTGCAAGCATTATTGCATAGAACATCTAATATAAAGTATATACGGAATATACGGTTTCTCTTCTGCTACCTGAGATTGGAGATTTAAAGTACGTGTTCGGATAACAAAAGGATAAATCGCAAAACCTAAGATGTATTAAGCTACAAGATTTCTTCAACCTTGAACATGATAGAAATTGAAATAACTGTGTGAATGAAACTCTGTAAAACTTCTGGCTTATACTTAACGGCAAAGACAGCTTATTTACCTGTAGTATTTACCTTCAACCTTGAATTCTTGATTCAAGTCGATCTATGGAATGTAATTTGTATACTGTAATCTGTAATGGTTCTTGGTGTAAGCATGTGGGTTAAAAAATGTTTCTGGCAGTATTGTAAGCAGGAATGATACCTTATTATGTCTGATCAGAATCGACCGTTCTGTAAATTGATAAATGCAAGCAATGTAACCAAAACCATGCAATTTACACTTTACACACGAAGTCTATAGTGTGGTGAAGTCTAAATTATTCTACTGCTATTGCCATTATAAAGTAATTTCAAGTATTGTAATGTACTAAATGTAAATGTATTATCCATTTTTACGTTGTGTGTGTAGACTGTGTACATGGTAACTAAAGAGCCCTTTTATTGTAAAGTTAGCACTTTGTTGCACACAATTTCACTTCTACTAATGTCCCTATAGTTCTAACTTCCAAAATATTTTGCCAGTTCCTAAGCAGTTATGCCGCTCATAGCGGCATTCTTGTGTTTTGCTAGTTAGCGATTTTGTTTGTACATAAATATTTAGTAGCGATTAACATTACTAACTAACTACAACTTCCAACTTCAATAAATCCGTCACTACATAAAATACACCACTCTACTACTCTCATTACATCAAAGGAATCATTTCTGAGTGCCTTATACCCGGATTAATTACAATTTTTATAAACTGAGAAAGAGGAAACGTCTAGTCTATATATAATTCAACACAATGGAGGACTCTGAAAATAATGAAGCAGCTACTTTATGTGACGAAGATGAGGCTGAAAGCGGTGTTGAACAGGAAACGAGTCCAGAATCAGGTAAGCATGAAGTATAGAAAAGTTTAATACAAAGTTAAGTTAAGTGGATTACTCTGTCTTACAATTAGCTATCCCTATCCTTCACCTACTACCTAATCGCCTACTCTCAAACTCTCAATCCTAAAGTAGATAGTAGTAGACGGAAAGCAATAAAAGATTTATTTGTAGTTGTAAGGTACAATATAGTAGATTGAATCGGATAATTTGGCAAATATATCTAAATACCTACTCTGCTACATGTCAATGTACGCTTGGCAAAGTTGGCAGAAACCACCAATTTTTACACATCAAAGTTCGAGAGATTATTTAATACCATTGTGTAATAAGGAGTAGTTTTAAAGGGTAGCTTGCAATTGGAGATACTACGTAATTTACTAATGTGAAAAACTCTGGTTGAAATTAGGGGCTAGTAGGGAAAAGGGGATCAGTCTATTTGGAAAATATGCCCATTTCATTCATTTCAACCTCTTCTATCACATTTTCGCATAAAATTCCTAACTGCAATCGAAAAACGTATTTAAAAAAATTAAAAAATACGGAGAATAAATCAACACTAACATTTCATTTTTACTTGAGATTTATTTGAACAAATAAAGGAACTAATTTACCAAGGATAGTAGAGTACAGTAGTACATAAGTATTTGCATACAAGTCCAAGTTCCTTGTAATTTACCTTAATTTTTATATCTTTACATATGTCCATGATTATATGATAAAAGGAAGCTAATAATTCATATTATGATTATTATTTAGCTATGTCAAAATATCCAAACACATATCTTGGAGACGTTCTTAAGGATTTCAATGGTTTGTTCCAAGAAAAATTAAAGTTCATTGAAGATGCTTCAAAACAGGCAGTAGATACTCGTACTAATATGCTAATGGTAAGTAAAGTAAATGCTCTTTGTGAAACCACTTGTTTTAATTGAGAGATTGATATATTCTGATTTTAAATGTATTATATATAACATCATTTAAAGAACAATGAAAAATAAATACTTAATTTTCTATTTCAGATGGAACGAAGAAACGAAGTTCTTGAGCAGTGGGCTAAAGATGTGTGTTCACAAAATATGCTTTTAGTTCATACTGTTGAAGAATTAGAGGAAGAAGCTAATCGTAAAGTGAAAACACTACAAGCAAAAATTAATGCAACGACAAATTTAGCCCGATCTCACATGGAAATGATTCAGCAGTATGAAAAGCAAGTTGAAGAGCTTCTCAACGAACAGTCAATTGCGGAAAAGAAATACGAGGTTAGTTTTTCCGGAAGAAATCGACTTGTTTCAATTTAGTTCTTATTCTGCAAATTCGATAACTAATAATCTACATAATATTTCTATATGCTTTCAGATGTTAACATACGATCACATGGAAGTAAGCAAATGCTACAAGACTATTCAACAACGAATGAAGACTTTAGAAAACGATAACGACAGTATAAAAAGTCTAATTTGCCGAGTAAGAGATATGGGAGTTTGGGATGTAAATGGATTACAACTTCAACCGAGTACGTACGACCTACTCTTTGGCCTGTATCCTAATTTAGCTGGGTAAGCAGACAGATGCGTTTTATAGTAAATTTTTTTATAATAATTTCTTTGCCTGAAATTTTTATTTTTTGTATCTATGTTGTATAGGAGTGAGGTACAAACAGTATTTACCAGGGAGAAAGCAAGAAATATTATTGTAAGTCGAATAACACAAGTTTGTTAATCTATATTTATGCACAAAGTAATTTTCATGTTAAATTTATATGTATGTACAAGGAAACCGAAGTAAAGTCCAAAGAAATGGAGCAATATATATTAGAGCTGAAGGATGCCAAGAAAGAAGTTGATGTAGCTTTAGATGAGAAGGAAAAGTAAGTATTAAGTGAAAATTCATATCTATTAACAAGTTAGTAGAAGTGCCTTGTCTTATAGTGTGTCCAACAATGCTGGAGACCTAAGAATCTCGTATATTTGTAGATACCTACCTAGTGTATTGTGTAAATGTAATTTCATTATTTTTTTTGCAGAACTGTTATTACGCTGGAAGCTGAAGTCAAAAGTCTATCGACTGTTTTGAAACACTATCAAGGACAGTGTGACGACCTCAAAAAAGCTCTTGAAGACACGCAAGATAGATTAATACATCTTACCAACAAATCTAATGTACTGAAGTATATTTTTGTATTTGCAACAGAAGAACATTTTAAAAGTTATTAACCCAAACTCTAAACGTGATTTCTAACTTTCAGATGGAGTCTGTTGAAACTAAAGAAGAATTAACATCTGCCATGTGTAGAAGAGATCAGGATATTAAAGATATGCTCAACGCATTGCGTGATCTAAAAACTCAATTAAACAAGGCATGTGACGAACGACAAAGTGCCATTTATGAAGCCAAAATGTTAAAACGCGAGCTGGGTGATCGTACATCTGAAATGTTGGAAATGAGAAATATTTTGCAGATAATTCAAAATGTAAACTAATTATTTTACAATTAATTAGCGTGTATTTGAATGATATTTACATGAAGTGTACATATTAATTTAGGAGGCTGAGTGCACCCGAAGTGCTGTCCAAAATGTCCAAGAAAAGCAAGACCATTTATCCATACTTAAGGAACAAGTTCATTCATATCAAGAAAAATACGAACAAGCTCAAAATCTACTTTCGTCCAAAAGTGAAATCATTCAATCTCTTCAGCAGCAAATGTCTTTGTTACATGATAAGGTGACCTTCTATTTCAAATAATCATTTTTGAAAAATATTTCCTTTAGCTGTAGCAGTGTAGCAGTTCCCTTATTTTAGGACACGCTCCTTGTTCCTTTAATCCTAACTTTCCTTATTTACATTAGGTAATGCACTTGGAGACACAGTCCTCCTTTTCCCCTACCTCCTTTGATAAAAGGGATTACAATTACAACAAAACAGATTCTGTTTTAACTGGTAGTTCAACTAGAAACTTAATTCCTTCAATCATTGACAATTCCGTGAGTGCTGCATTAAAAAGATTTGAGCTTACTGCAAAAGAACGAGTTGCACAAATGTTTGAGGCAAATAAAAATGCCAATAAACCAGCGTGGACAACCCATTTCACAAAAGAGTCTACTCTGAATGATACACCAAGTTCTTCCGTAACAAAAATTAGGACTGCTCCAATTTCGGATTCGAAAACAATTGTGTCTAAAGCTGTAGTACAAAAGGAGAAAATTGGAAAGCAATCTCCGTTAAACAAAAAGGCTCCAACAGATAAAAGTGCAAACACTAAAAAGACAACAGTGAATAAGCAGTCAAGTAGTATTGGTGTGTAATATAAATATGTAATAGCATTTAAAATTTTGAATTACATAGTTCTGTTCCCATTTATCTTCCCATGATTTTGACGCTTTATGTAATACATTTCATGTACAAAAGAAAAAACTGACAGGCAAAATAGTTCGAAAAAGAACAGTGGCCCGAAGATAGAACTCAGGATTGAGAAAAAAGATAAAGGACTGAAGTTGCCGAAAATTAGTTTAGCGGATTGGATGCAAAGTGCAGACACTGATAAAGACAGAAGTACCAGCAGGCCTAAAAGTTCTGGAGGGTTAGGAAACGAGCATTTACCACGACTGGGGGAGAAGCCAGATAATAAGGCTAAGACACGCAATCCCCTCCATAATGTGCCGAAGACGTCTACTGAGAATCCAATGGCACAAAGGTCTTCTCTACACAACTTAATGGAACAGGCCACAAAAAGTAGTACACAACAAAATTCAGTATCTCATATAAATGGAAGTCCTTACACTAATACTCGGGCGGTGACTTCTAATAGCCAGCCTAAACTTAGACGTAGTCGCTCTTCGCCAAAAATTGCAGAAAAAAAGGAAAAACACTTGACTAGGTCTGCGAATAGAAAAACAGTGAAGGACCGATGTTCTATAAACTTTCGATTAAGGCCTACTAACGGCACAAGATCTAAATCTTCTTCTGCTCCTAGTGATGCTATAACATTTTCTAAGACAAAGTTAAATATTAAAAAATCTTCAGAGCTGGACCTGTTACTCCCATCTGCATCTTGGGAAGCAGAAGATCTTTTACAACAATTACCACAGCAGTCTAATGAAATGTCAATAAAAAAATGGATTGCAAGTTCTTCAAAAACATGCCTTGAATTGAACAAGAAAATGAAAGCAGCAAGATCAAAGTATTCTCTTTCTGGTCACAGTACTCCGTCTAATTCATCACATAAATCGTTAAGAAGGAGAAGATCCTCTACTAGTAAAATAAATCAGGACCGAGAACCTCCTGTAAATTATGTAAAAGTTATTTTAACCATTTACTGCCTGGCATTTTCCCCAAATACCCATACCCACTACGCCTACTAGACATTTTATTACCGTCCCAAAAAGAGACATACTCAGCAGAATATCTTCTATACTTATTAAGCCTGGTATTAATTTCTATTTGACCATTTTTGATCTGCAGATTTACACCTTAGAAGATGAATGGGACAAAACGATGGCAAAGGTTACTAGGAGAAATAGTGCCATGGAAGACACACATTTAGCAGAATCAACGGTATGTTATTTTATCCATTTATCCTCTACAGAATACGTTTGCTAACACTAAATGTCAGCCCATGTGAACATAATTTACATAAACTACCATCTTGAAACTTTTTCAGACACCTCGTGAGCAATCTAAACATTCCTCTCATTCCTGATCACAAATGGCTGAATCTTGTCCTTTGATATTCCTACCATCAAAATTCCTAAATTTATTCACCATCAATTCCATTTTTGATCTGTATTCCACCAAGCATTCGCATCTCATTCTAGAAATGAGACCTCACATATATTTGTCGAGAAATAAAGAGTTTTATTTCGTTATACATATTATACTTGTGTACACATTTCTCGTTTGAGGTAACTAGAGTGGACTATTCATTTTGTCTCCAGTACTTTAGTTTAGTATTTGTTATTTGTAGCTCGTAAAATAATATTACGCAAGCAAGAATCACTTTGTAGGCCAATACTATTGTACCAATACCAATATTATGCCAATACTTTGTAGGCAGATAGCTAGGACTAAAATCAATATCCAAGCTTCGGGATAAAATAGAGGAATATATTTAAGGTTAGCTATTAAGTATTTTATTTTCTTACCTAACTAACTTCAGAGGTTTAAATAAATAGTACGCATTACGGACGGATCTGTCAAACTTATTTCATTAAAGAAAGAAACAAGAATTCATTAATTATTTAATATACTTCGTATCCGAATTTTTGTCATAAAAAGTAATTAATTAATTACTCAATTTCGTTCCCATACATACTAATAACAGTTGTGTATTTTTAGGCCAGCGACAACAGTGCTGTATTTATGAATGGCAAGGGGAATCAAGGCGTCAGTAACGGATTTGGCGATGCTTCCGAAGAAGATTCATTTGAACCACATGGACTAACACTAGTTAACAGTAATAACAACATCATAAAACTTGAAGACCAACCTGAAGCAATTAAAAACAGTGTTGTGAATAAGTTAAAAGAAGAGTTCAGCATAGAAAAGTCCCTAATGGAAAAGAATTACCAAGAAGAGTTGCGAAATAAAGATATAGAAATCACCATGCAGAAGGTAACAATACAGCACCTTCAAGATGCTTTGGTAGCTCTAAAGCGAGGACAGAGTATCCCCGCACCCACCTTCAAAAATGGGAAAGTTTTTCACATTTAATATTAATATTGATATTTACTTTTTGGAACTTCAATATATTCTTAAAGGCCTATTAAGAAGAATGTCGATGTGATAAATATGCAAAATTTGATAATACTGTTAATGCACTGGTATGCAGAGCTTGCTTAGCTTTACCATAAATCAGTCACATCGAATTCTAAAATAATAATGTGGTTTATAAGATAATATATTTATGAATATATGACGCAAATAAGTAGTAGTTTAATAAGAAATAGTTAGTATTTTAAAATGTCACTCGAATGATGCTGGTTTTCATTTGTTTTGCATTTTTTGTGCCCTAGTATATTGTTAATTTAATGGACTGTTTATTATGCTAATTGGTTAGTCAATATATTATTAATGAAGACTTGGCAATTATTGTTATGAATTGTAAGTTTATTACTTGTAAGCTTTTCAGAATGAAACGACAGTATTTTTTGAGTTGTATTGTCCTTGTAAAATATTATTTGAAATGCAAAAGTATATTATTGTAGATATTACTACTAGAATAGGATCCATGTTATAGAAGCTGAATAGACGATAAAGTAACTACAGCGGTTTCATTAACTAGTCTGTGAATGCTAAAGAAGTTACCACATTATAATATTATTATATCACTATACTTTCCGAGAATGTACCTAGTATTCGCAACTAATTATATATATGCAAAAATGTAGCTACTAAGTATTATTATACATAATGTGTTGTATTATGCGTTTGCGGTTTATAAATACAATTACTCTGCAGCTAGCGAAATAGTACAATTATTATGGGGTTAGTAACTTTTGTGTTTGGATTTAAATGTAGTGATGTATTATTGTGTCAATTGAAAAAGTGTGTGTGTATTTCGAATGTGTGCGTATAAGTATTTAGTATTACAAAATCGAAATCTTCGACAAGCTCAAAAAATTTGCCTAAATGCAGCTGAGCTATTACTAATCGAAATGAAATGAATACATATTTTGTAAATTCGAAAAAGTGTGCAACTACTTTATGACACGACAAGAATAAAGGCAACATAATAGTAACAATGATTTAAATATGTACATTTATTATTTTTCTGATTAGCTTTCACGAAAGCTTGAAGAGTTAAAGAAGGAAAACGAGGGGCTGCTGTCTCATGCCGAAACATTAGATGAAAGAATTTCTCAGTACACTGCAGCATTTGCGGGAGAAAATGAAGAAACTGGTTCAGAGTACAATAACCTAGAATCTGTAAAAGATTACAGCACTCTGTCATTTGCACTTGAGGAAATTGTACCATTATTAGAAATTGAGAACCTTATAGCTACTATTTCTGAATTACAATCTTCAAAGCTGAAAGCTGAACAGGAGCACTTTCACCTGCTAGAGATAAAATTGAAATTCGAGTATTCTACAAAAGTATATCCAATCGTACAAATGTATTTACATAGGATAATATTGCTATTATAGTAAGTATGACTTTTGGCAGTTTTATCTTGACAGACAAAACCTTAAAATCCAATAGATTTCTGCTGTTCAAGAACTAATTTCAGAATTGGAAGGACAATTAGCTGTCGTGAAGGGTTTTCGAAGACAAATGGCTGCGTTATTTGAAGAGAGAAAGTCTCTTACCTCATTGGTTAGCGAATTTGTGCAAACAGACGAATTTACCATTCAGTATAAGCAGTCAGAAATGGCAATCACCTGCCGAGACAGTAACGGTAATATGGATGTAGCCGTAGCCGAAGAAAACCTCTTAGAACTTAAAAATGCATATAATTCCAACGAGGAAATTCTGCAAAATAAAGTATGACATGGCTTATTTGCATAAAAATAACAAGATTACATATTGTAAACTGCATAGATTTTTTCTAATACAGACATGTATCCCGATACAGTATCTGATATGCATTATATTTCTTCTCTTATAAATATATGTAAATATGTCATTTTCTTTAGATATCTCATTATGCGGAGCACGTTGAAAAGCTTCGCTCGCAGATTGTCAGTAAAGGTCTCGAGAGTAATCCAGAGAAAAAAAGGGATGAACTAATTGATAATTTAAAACAAAGCGCTGAGTATTTCAAAGAGAAGAATGAAATTTTGTCATGTGAGGTACGCTACAGTAGAATAATAGAATCTTATCTACAATATTTACAGATAGAATAATGTTAAAATGCTTTCTAAAGAGTATTTAACAGTTTTTTTGTGTCCTTGTAGAAGGAAAGGCTGGATATACAAATAAAATCAATGAAAAATAGTGTGAATAAATCGGTGAAAGTATGTGGGGAACTTCGGACTGAAAACACTTTGCTGAGGAATACTGTTTCTTCACTCAGTTCGAATATAGAGCAGCTTACAGATGAAAATGAGAAGCTTCTTCACCAGGTGAACAGTCTGTATAGCGATCACCATGTACATTACTTGAGCTTTTTGTTATAGTATTAGTGTATCTGAAATGAAATGATACTAATAAGGAGTTTCTTGAATGTTGGATTTAAGTAAATGTACAAGTGTACAATCTATAAATGAAAATATTACAAATTCTACTATTCTTTAATTTAACATATAGGTTGCAGTAAAGTCATTATAAAATCAGTATAGTATAATACATATACAGCATAAAGATTTATGTTTATTAAAAAACGCAGATTCACCAGCAGCATAAAGCCAATCCGTGCACCACTAAGGCAAACAATCGAGTAAAATTTCAATTATTACATCATTTCCATGAAATTGTTTCGTTTCCTAATCAAATAAAATTCCAATTTCAACATCTTAATCTGTTGCATGTTCCAGAAATTGGAAAAAGGCTGTGGTGATACCTGTAAGTGTGAACATAGTGACAGCAGTGAGTTTTCCAGCTCGGGCAGTGCCAGTGCCAGCTTTTTATTGAATCCGTTAAGCATGAGCAGCGGAAATATTGTTTACGCTTCAGGAAAAATGGCAGAAGAGTTCGCAACTGAAATTTCTTCAGATGGTCCAGCTTCTTATATGAAATCAAGAATTCCAAGACCGAGTACTATTACTACCCACGACCGGAATTGAACCTGGAAATGCTTAAATGATTATCATGCATGGCACGTATATATATAGATACTTTCTTCTAGCAGGTATATTTGTACTTGGCATATGTAATACACTTGTATACTAACAAATCCTGAATGCCAACATTGCCAACTCAATATCATACTATTTGGGCAAACCATTAGTCTCTTAAGTACTTCATTAAATCTGAAAATGTACCTATGCTATACTTTCTTTCTCTACTAAATACTTACTAACTTATAGTACAAAGCAGGTACCTGTTTGCTTCAGTATACATAAATATTTTATCCTTTCATTCAGATAAATAGTTCTGCACTAATAAAAGTTAAAGACGAAAGTCTTTTTGCGAATAGTCCTTACTTTGAACAAAGTAGTCCTTACTTATTTAGAAGCATTAGGGCAATCTATACAAAGCATTCACTTCACATTGTGCATCAGAGCAAAAGCGTCTTGTTGGACTTAGCATTGCTTGTCACTTGTAAATTGTCTTAGTATTAATAAGCATTACCACGAGGAATTGTTTCCTTATTTTCGTTTTCTATATAAGTCTAAGTATAATATGCAGGTGTGATAGTTGTATAATTGTTATAAATCTGGGCTACGCAATTATTCAAGAGATATACATAATATGAAGTACTTAAGAGATGTTTATTATCACCATAGGCTATTTATGCCTTACTGTGCTTAATAATACAAATAGTAGTTAAGGATGTTTAAGCAATAACATTAGGTGCTTTCGCCTAATGTTCGTTTTCCTGTATTCTATTCGTGATAGATTAACTCAAAGGAAAGTACTTAAGTTTCTTACATAACTGACTAATTCTGACATAATTCTCAACTGTTTAGAGTATACACAGGTGCTCTTGAATTTTTGTTTCTCTGACATTGACAAAAACGAGGTATTTTGCTACCAATTTCGTAGGATTCTGCATTAATGATGGTATTGTATAAGTCATAATATTCTCCTTAACTATTTCTGTACACTGCATCTGTTTCCGTCTGCATTATTTCATATTTACGAAAGTCAAAGTCAAAGTCAAGCTTACCTTCCTATTCATACTACTTTATACTACGACCCCTTGCCACATTAAGGCTTTAGTAATTGTGAGGAGGAACTATATAAATAAAGTATGGTAATCGTATAAGTAGGTACTTTACTTAGAATGTCTGTATATACCAATACTTATTCGTATGCTAATGTCGTGCTAAATGTGTATGAGGCAGCAGTAAAAGAAATGTGTGTATGGCAGTAGACCGCATTTCTTGAAGTGCAGTTGAAAGTTACATCGTTGAATTTCCGCAAAGGAAAACAAATGTGTCAGTTCTAACTCTAACTTCTAAATAGTAGCTGCAAAGAAACATGAAGAGTTAGAGATGGAATTAGACATTATAGTGAATTCCAAGTAGGTTCTGTCAAAACATTCGTTTGGTTTGTTTGGGAGTTTTGGTGAAATACCCGCATGAACTATCTGTGGCTGACGTGACGGCTGTAGAGAGAGAAATCGACCGGTTGGCTTTGGCTTCTGCCTGGACTGCCGGTGCGTGCGTACATTTCCCCAACTCATTCCTTCTCGTGGATTTTTCAGCGCACATTTCATGTAGTAACACTACCAGTCTCTAACTTACTATCCAAGGAATAGTACGTATTTTCCTTTACTGTCTTTACTTACTATTAGATCAGTAAAGTCGGTACTAGGTATTATTCCTATGTCAGCCAGTTCAGTTAGGCAAACTGCTAACTGCAATCAAATATCAGAGAAATTCAATCTATGTATATACATATAGAAAAATAGGAAAGACTAAACACGCAAGCAACCATATTACTATATAGTTAGTAGTACTAATACTAATATAAACAAGTACCTGCTTTACCTTATATCAGAAAAGTACAGTTATACTTTGTATTTCTATATACAGATACAAACACTACTTCCCCAAGTTCCCCTTTTATTCCATTCTCACTCTCACCTGTTCTGTTGTGTAGTAGATTGTATATCCGTTCCGTTTAAATCAAATCCAATACAATCGAGTCCAGTCCACCTCCACCCTTTTTCATTCTTCTGTCTAGCTTCAACTATGTACATCTGATTTCGTGATCAACTCCTCTAGAATATTTACTAATGGGAAGTCAGTTCAGTCACTAAACTAAACTCTGCAGATAAATCCTTTTATACACAAAGATTTAGTACAAGTAGCTATATCAGAAGATCATTGTCATCTCTATTTCTAACGTGCTACTATATAGCTTTTCCCATGCGGTATTTGCTGCTACATACTACTATTTACAATCTACAACTTGAGCTTAGTTCGTAGTGTAAGTGCAATGCAGTTCTTAAATGCTACTACTGACTTGTGTTTCCTTGTTTACCTTCCAGCGCTACCAGTTGATGCTAGACTAGCTAAGGCAACTTAATTCATATAATCACTATACTACTATATAATTTAAGCAATCATTATTATAATTAGTACAATTACTACAACAACATGTGTAGTGGTTATATGTAACACTTATATTTTATGCAAGTTGCTAAGAAGAACTGGAAGACCTATATATTCTTGTTTTTATAAATGAATATCATGTAATAGTATATCACTGACATATCTTTAATGGTGGTCCTTAGTACATGGTAATAGCGTCTATGCAGAAAGCAAAATTATTTTATAGATACGACAGAAATACAAAGTGTTGCTTTATTACCCTTATCATATCCTTACTCCTTACTTAAACAATTAGTGACAGTGAGTGCTTCAGTGAGCTGCATTATGCGGTTTTCAAATACTTATGTAAGTTTTACAGCATTAACAACTGTGTACATAAGTTACGTACATACAGCAAGATAATCTTGGAATTGCGAATAAAACCAGCATTTACACAATTCAAAACTAATTTAATGCTAAATATTCCCATGGTCAAGCCATAACCAAGTTAACATTGAAGAATTCCTATACATTCGTTCGGTAAGTTTGTTTTTAGCATTACTGTGTAGCATTTGCATTGTAAACTGTAATGTTACTTGTAGTTTATTTATTAGTATACAGAGACGTAGGCAAACAATTTTTACGTACCTACTGCCTACCATCTAAAATTACATGTTTCAAAGTTTCAACTTACAATAGTTATATTAGAATAGAACACAGGCATGGAGAAATGAAATAGAAACAAGATGCGCGTGTAATGTGTTATGTGTTGTGTAATGTTGTAGTAGGATGTAGACTGAATGTAAAGCTACATAATAGTATGCTAATAAGGTAATCGATACTGAAGTATCTAGATCAACATTTCTAACGATAAACATGACATGAGTGCACACAATGCAGGGTATGTAATGCAACGTAATCCCAAATAACTACATAACTACACATGCTATGCTCTGTAGTATGCTTTGTGTACATTTAAGTGCAATACTATTCCAAAGTCTAGGTGAGCATAACCAGGCTAATGCATTTACTATAGAATTTACTATTTCCTTTATTGCTCACGTCTCAGATAGCAGAACTTTTCTAGTTTAATTCTTTCTTACATTTTACATAAGATCTAACCCGAAATCATGCCCACTACTAACAGTAAGAGCATTTAACATTTTATAACTTTTCCACTATACAAAAGTACATAGTATATGCAGTACATAATATGTAAGTGTAGGTACCTATATGTGCATAATGTAAATATTTTGCTACCATAAGACTGTATGCACTAGCAATTGGTTTGCCAGTTGGCCACATATATCTCTGTATTTAAATGTTATGTGCAAGGCATTTAAATACTTGTAGTTTACATGGACAGATGAAAGGAAACAAGTAAAATTATTTTTATTCTATCGACTTACTCTTTAACTGGAGTTTAGAGCAAAATGTTGTAACATTCCTAAGTAACTATCAGCAGCATATATCTACTTAATAGCTCTGATAAGTAAACGTGAGCAAATGGAACCATATGGCAATGCAATGGCAAGTATGCTTCTAAATGCCAAATCCATTTTGGCTAAAGTCAGTTTATCACATTAGTGAGCAGTAAACTTTAAAATCTTTATTCGTTCAACATGGAACTTGTGTGTACATTTATTTTTAACGAATATCTATCAAAATATAGTCCTTACATTCTGTATAATACTACAATAGTACATCCTAAAACCAAAATAAAATAACAATGAGGTTCTTATATGCTAATTATTATAAGTACATACACTTGAACGTAGCACATTTCTGATATTGAGTTATTAAGTAAAATTCAGTATGTGAAACAAGCATTTACCAGTAATACCATTTATGTAGAGAATATGTTTTATAGTAGGCGTGTGCTGCAGCATTAAAACATAATTGAATTTTATGGAATTGGCAGTATGATTACTGCTAATACCGAAAGAACTTACCTAATGTCTATGTGTATGCATTTCCCTCCACTATAGTACAATTTCTTAGCAAGTATATGTACAGTACAGATGTAATAACAGCTTTAGAAATGAATGACAGTTTTTATTTTTAACCACATGACATATTGAATATTTATATATAATTGGTCACCTGCACTCTGCATCTGAATCAAATTGCCATGAACCTATCCCAACTGTTTTCCTCAACGAGGAAATGATTAAATATGCGGACTTAGGACCTCTAGGTTTCATACGAAGTACATACATTTATCTTGTCTCTTAAGCATAATGTTCTTAATGGAAGGATGGAGACGAAAATTTATTGCCATGTGTTGAAGCAACTATGAAAGTATACATATTTTATGTTAATGGATGTGATATTTTCTATTCTGGCGATAGTATGAAATCGAAATCAAACTTGGCAATCAATGTCAATGTCACCTTTTGACAGTTGCGTAGCACTTTTTTATTACTTACTCGGTTATCATAATTGGCCGTTTTATTTCGCCCACATTCTGATACTATTGATATAAAGTCTTGAATAAGACAGGATTTGTCTGTACAAGTGGATATCATGATGCATAAGGAAGCTATATAATTGTATAAAAAATTATGTGCCTTGCCAATTGCTTGTTATCTAGCCATAATTGTATTAGTAGCAGTAACTATTTATGGCATTACATGAAAAGAAGCACTAAAGTATATGAGTCAGAATCACATTATTTCTAGTGGTAATCTCTTATGAATGACAACGACAGTCACTCCTCCAATTTGTGATAAAGTTTACTACTGATATATAGTATGAGTGTATATGTAGAGACATTATTTCTTTTCCAGACATTATTATCGTATTAGTGCTGATGATTAATTCAGCAAACACGGTTAGGTATATTGCAAATTGGTCGATGCTGGTTAGTATCCAATGTGAATCGTTGTTTAACTTTCCATTGTTTTAAATGTGTTGGTATTATTATGCAAAAGGCTCAACTTAATATTAATAGTTAAGTAGGACTCAGAAAGTATCCAGGTGGAAGATTTCTCATAGCGTCACAATCTCATTGTTAGTACTACAAGAGTGCACTCCAGCTATACAACGCTACCAACTATTCCAGAGAGTATTTACAAAGAAAATAGACAGGGACAAATGAGGATGACGTTTGACTGGTTGACTTAGGCATGTTAGCATTTTGTCTTTCGCATTTGTTGTACAGGAATTTATATACAACTAAGTATGCAATCTATGCAGAGCTTGTGCTTATCGGGTTTCCAAAGAATCCTTTGAGAAAAAGTGAAGCAGTATGCACGGACTATGTGGAATTAGGACCGTTCGTTACGAAGTTTGAGCATTTGGTACTCATATTATATGATAACTATAATAATATGTTATCCCCTCAAACTTTTAGAAGCCGCATGTAAGCACTAGTGTGTACTATAATGTATATCTGTAATTTTTTAGCTTGTAGTTTGTTCTTCGGTTATCCGTTACTGTACTACGAAGTTACTATAAATAATCTATTTATTTTACTTTCGCGTGTAACTGTGGAAGCTACTTCTACTTTTGTAACTGTAAGAGCTAAGAACAAAGATTGGCCCAACTCATCTGACATGACACTGAGGGAGTGTGAATGAGAGAAACACGAGAAGCACTCTCACCATCATCAGATCACACTTAACTTACTCTTTGCATGCTCTGTACTAATAAGTATGTCGTAGTCGTAGGCACGCTATATCACTCAGGTACATAAAACCATATATTTACTTTGGCAATAACTCTTAGTTTGTCATTCTTTTATTTTTTAACTCTGGCAATGAAAGCAAATCATTAGATAATGAAAATGTACTGTTTTTAATAAAACACGGGTTTTGTAGTACAAATATACATAAGGATGCTATGCAATTGTATAAAATGATGTGCCTTGCCAATTGATTATTATCTTGCCAAAATTGTATTAGCTGTAACTATTTAGGTACTTTACATGAAGAAAAGCAAAAAAGTGTATACCTAACTCAGGGTCACATCACATTAATCATATCATAAATGCAATCTCTTATGAAAGACAGCCATATTTGTGACAAACTAATTCTCGGAACTCTGCTAATTAAAGAGAATTTGAATTAATTAAATTAAAAATGTAAGTTCCATTACAAAATGGTGTTAAAAAAGAGTTAGCAATAAGCGACTACCCAGTACACAAGGATTTGTTAGCCCTATAGCTATGGTTTTATTTCTTCACTTTCTGTAGTTTATATAGAGATTACATGAGAGAACAGCACATGGCCGAATACACAGTAGTACACTTAAACACTACTACGAAACAAACATAAAGTACATACAGTTACATAAAGTATTATCTAGAAAGTGAATTGGCATTTACATACACATACCTTATAGTATGCTATAGCCACAGTGCACATTACACATACTATCTGTACATACCTATAAATACTATAGGGCAACATAGATGAATTCTCCATTATACAAGATAAAGCACATCTATTTCCTTTAGAATTATTTCAACTCTAACTGACGATGATGATACTGATACCTAACCTAGCCTACTCTTAAGCCTAAACTTCTAATATCGTGACGAACCCATTAATTTGTAGCTCTTTCAGTTCAGTTCAGTTTGAATTGCGTGTATCTAAATGAGATTCATTCTCCAGTCAACAGCAACATCATCTATTTTGGCAGAAGTCTTCTAGAGAGACAAGGAAACAAAACTCTTTACATTGTGTCAGCGTTCTGTTGTGTTAGCACATGCATAATTAAATTTGGTTCCTATCTTTGCATATACTTTAAGTATTTACATACATAAAGGCGAAAGGATCATCCTATCCTCTGTACTAATCCAAGCTTACTTAAGTGTTAGTGCTATTGAGATTTGTGGGAGTTCAAAAAGTTTCAAAGTGTAAAAGCTAAAACTTTAATAAGGAATAAAGTTTTAGCCAATTTTATAGGTATGTGAAATAATATAATTTAATAGTAAATAACCTAGCAATTTAGCTATTGTTACGAATGCAATGGGCCATTTACTTGCGCTTACGTCTACAGAAAGCCTCCCTTATCTGCGAATCAATTTCCGAAATTTGCAAACAACCTATTTATCAGTTTCATTGTTGTCTGTGCTTCCACACAGAATAGGCATTTCAACATTTGTTCAGCCCATTTAAACGAAATGCGGCGTAAATACAAAGTATAAATCTGATACATAGCTGGATCTACTGTTGCATGTAAGTATGCAAATTACATACAGGTTATCCGATATTTAGTGAATAGGCAGAACATGTAAAGAAATATGCGTGAACTGTAATGGTGAGGAGCGAATTGATATCCGAGGGACTTTGTTTTCAATTTTATACATAAGCGTACTTACTCCAAAGTAGTACATAAATAGTTCACAAGTAAACTTCTATAATGATTGCTTCAGGAAATATTTATTGAATGTTACTTGCTGTGGAATTTGAGACAAGAGAAACAAAAGCCGGAGACGAGGTAACGTTTTTTGGGACTATACTAATAATATCACGTAGCATTTCAATCATTTTGGGTTATTTTTAGTACATGGGTAGTTATTGAAAGATCGGGAAAAGTTTGTACCATTTTTTCGTGAAACCTTTGGCTAATTACGTGAAATTATAGCTTAATTAGCAATTTCCACAAAGATATTGTTGGCTGATTGAAATGCGGGTATACTTTTGTAAATCGGAGTGACATTGACAACTAGTGCATTCTTTTTTATCTATGAATCCCGTCTGCCATCTCCGGCTTCTTTTCCATAATATGGTTTATTTAAAGTCAATCTACGCACACAGTGCAATCATTTAGATGTTTCAAGTTTTCAAGGTATAATGAAGCTGCAATGAGACTACATAGATATTAGATTGCATTAAGTTGCAACTGTAATTACATTTGCAACAGAATTAGTCTGTAATTAAATGCGCAGATATATTTTTTTGATAAAAATCAAAGCAAATTGGAAAATCAACGTTTCTTGATTTTACTTTAGTGGAAATGAATTGTGTGGAGTTTAGGGAATTTGTGAATTACTGGTGTGCTAAGATGTCTGTAGATTGCGTAGATGAATAGACAACAAAGCCTGTATATCCTGAATTCAGTCTTGAATTGGTGAATCCTTTTAAGTTTAAGCCCGTGAATACAATGAGTTCACTATTCCGTTTACCATGAATAATATAATAGACATTTGTCGCTACTTACATGACCAGCTTGTTGTGGGCATTTCACAAATTGAAAAATGAAAACTGGTGAGTGGTGACAATGAATTTGCCATTGGAGTTGTAAACATATTGCATATTCCGCAACCATTAATTTGCATAGTAATAATCTCTGCAATGCATACATTACATCATTTTTGTACTACTATTTATAATAGTGCGTCATAAATTAAACACTCTAATTAGTTGTCCCTGTTCCTATGTAGCACTAAAAAGTTTTTATCAAACGCGAACCTGCTACTTTACTATTGCTATTATTATTCCCATAAAATTTCGTTTACGCATGGAAAGATTCTGCCAAAACGACCAAAATGAATTTCCGGTATATAATGTATATAAATTGCACACTCAACAATGATGCCTGTTATTGCCTTCGAAGTTCACAACCAGCAGCACAACAATGCCCACTTATAGGCTTTGTTCTTTGTGTGTTTCTTTTTGTGAGTACGCTTTAACTACGAAACTCGAATACTTTAGTATTCGTATATATTTTAGTGCCTTCAATTTAGCTGCAAATATAATGTTGCGTGCTAAATCCTCCCTTGATCAACAGACTATAATATCGCTTATATGCTTATATTGCAATTCGGTTCTATGTACTTACGAAAAGCTACCTTGGTTATAGCTATTCTCTCTTACGGAATTAAGCTTACATGTAAACACTATTACGAATTATACGGCTACAGCTATTAGATATAAATAAATAGCACCGACCTGTCATGATTTACTATGTATAATAAGATTGCTAATTATATGCTGCCTGTGATTGCTATGCTGAGGTCATCTAAAGTTTGACGTGTGCTTAAATGGACGATTTTGTTGTTATGTAAATGTATGTCAATTGTAATCCCTGATTTTGGGTTTCATGCTATATATTTGTTGCGTTTCCAAATAGTAAATCTCCTCTCCGTATTATTGTACCGAGTTTACCGTAAATTTACAAGTGATACCCATCTCAGATAATACTGATTGAATTCCCAAGCATCTTTAGAATGTTAGTATAGTGTAAAATACTAATTGATATGGGAAGCTTGATCAAAAATCTCAACTAAAAAAAGAGTTATAATTAAGAAATTTTAGTGTTTAGGTCAGTGGCGTACGCAGGATTTCGTTTTAGGTGTTGTTTTTGAAAAGAACTCAGGTTAACCGAAACTTAAAGTCCAAA
>JAQFYC010002483.1:0-25399 GCA_034694165.1 Tomocerus mixtus
TTTATATAGTATCTGTTATAGATTGTATAAAATCTGATGCTCTTCTGCTGAGAAGAATGAGTGAGTTCTTTCTGAGTATTTGGATTGCAGTAGACATTATTGTCTATCGTCAAGTACTAGTACATACAGTACACTACCTACATTTATTCTATGTACCTACCTACTCTACGCTACATACAAAGTGAACTGATGTGAAAAATACGGCATAGCATTATATTATTCTGAGGAGACTCACCTGAACACATCGCATCACATCATCATCCTTCCTTTCCTGTTCTGTTGTGTACTGTACATCCATCCACTCCACAACAATAAATAACCCAACTCACAATCAGCCATGCATTTAGTTTACATCCTTGCATTGCATTTTAGGCAGTCACACACACACCACCACACAATGACACATTAAGTATAAGTCAAGCATTCAAAAACTATATACCTTACATATATAATGCACATCTACCTACTACCTACACACAAAAATATATTAAATATACAATAGAACCTTACTTACCTTACTATACATCCTCAGTACCCTTTATATCCATTTGGTAAGTAAGCTTTGAATTTTGAGTGATAAAAAATGATCCCTAAAGCAAAAAATAACCCATCTAGCATAAACGTATACAGTCATCTCACGAAGGGTAAAAGGTAACACATACTACTAAACTAATATTACAAAAATGATCGACAAAGTTGTACAGTGGGTTTCTAATTGTATGTGTTGTTGGTTTGGTAGGCGTATAAAATTATAAACTCCAGGCTATGCAAATGCAAAGTAGTAGGAAATTAAAAAAGTACACTAAATTGTAAATATCTGTCGAAATGAATCGGCGTTTACTGTTTACCATACTAGACTATCTGTATTTGGATAGCTGAGGTGATTTGATACAATTCCCAAGCCCTGGATGGAATTATTTCGTGTGAAAAAGAATTATTAGCTTTAACTTTTCAACAAGGTTAATATTTATAACAGAGGTGAATTATTTTACCTTTACTTTTACTTATAAAACGTATACCTTATTACGTAACTAAAATCGTAAATACAACTTGTTGCTATTGTATTTTACTGTTTTAGTGTGTACAATAGTTTGTATTACAGAACAGATTCTATGTACCTACCTATGTAATGTTTCAAAAGTTGCTTGCTTTGAGTAATTTTAGGAAAGAATAATAGAGCAGACATAATTTAACCACAACTTTATTGTAAGCTTAAAGCTTGGGGATTGAAAAATTATTTTAATTATGAGAAATTATACTTTTTCCTACTATATACAGATAGTTAGATATAAATGTGTAGCTACATACGTATGTAATAATAATAGTTGGTTCAAAGTTTGAAGGAAGGAAATAAAGGATTTGGGCAATGTAACTCTTGATAATGTTAAGGGAGCAGAAGCAGAAATAATTTCACCGCCGGGGGAAGTACCGACTACTGCCTACCAAACCAAAACCAAGAAAGAACATCCAATATACATTTTTATGTAAGCTATGTAGTAATAAGCATAAGAAGCATATGTGTCGCAGGAACAGAGTATCACTAGGCACATGGGACCATTAGGATATGCTTTCTCCATTTTTCAGAAAAACTATCCATTAAGTTACCTGTATCCAATTTTAATTGATTTGAGTGACAATTTTATGATATTTTAGTGTTGCATGCAATGTTATGCTAATTTTCTAAAAAATACATACATTTTGGGAAAATCCTTATTGAAAGGGAGTTACAGTGAAATTATTCAAGCTTTTATTTACTGTAATGCAATGCTAGGTTATAAATGAAATTGGATTACGTACCAATGTTGAATGCATTTACACAGGATTATTACATTTGGGTAGAATGACCTAAAAACATCGACAGTAGGGATTAATTTAACATTTGAGATTAGCTGACTTGGGAAACATAAACGGAACAATAAACACTTCCCTTTTTAGTTATAAAGAAATCTTATATTGTCACACTTTGTGACTGTGGCGTATATACAAATACCGATTGATGGAAGGAACATGGAAAGGTAAAGCTTAAGTAAGCTCTGATATTAGTACATTAAATTACATAAGAACTTAAGAACACAGCAAGGCATACAAAAGAGAAAAAGAATACGAAGAAAACTGACTACACAGTTCGTTAGCTATCAACAGCTAGTAGCTTCTGTTTTTGTCCGTGTTTTTCCTTTCAGTATGGCCATGGCTATGGCATAACATTGGACGTCACATCATATCATATCAAACCATGTATCTCTACAAATATCACTTATTGTTAGCTTACCTTGCCTTAGCTAAATAGCTATGCATTTTATATACGTAAGTAAAAGTATGTAGTATGCACTCTACGTACACTATGTATATGAACATCTATTTTATACTTGATATACTATAAGTACACCACTTTACTACTATTATGTAACTAACGAACTAAGAAGAGCGAGCAAGTCAAAGCCAAAGCCAAAAGCAAGCAAAGAAGGCAAAACATCTTTTTAAGGCAAACTAAAGTAAAGCAAGACGAAACTAAATCGTTAACTGTCACGCAACAGTGAAAAACTCTCCTGATGATACATACAATACTTACTACGAAAAAATACTTTAGCTTTACACAGTTAAGGTGAGTTGTAAGTTGTAGTATACTTTATATTATAATATTAATCCATCCAGGAGATATCCAAAGGAATTATGTTAGAATCAACTAATGAAACATGTACGAGCATACCTTATGCTTATACGATATAGTATAAATAAGTACCTAAACTTTAGTTAGTTAGTTAGTATACTAAACTTACTGTGGTACAAAAAAGTGCAATCACCCTCTGTAGTATAGTATAAAAAAACATTTATTTTATAGATGCATTTTATTGTAGTAGCTTACCTAAATGTGTATCATGTAACTTTAATATTTAGGGATGTGTAAATTACTTCGAAGCTATCTTATCTAATGTATCTATGCATCATAGATATGATAATACTTAATTAATTACTTACTCTATATCAAGATACATAGCTGGTGTACACATTATATTTAGTTTGAATGGAGAGAATGCAGATGAGATCTGCAAAAACAAATTCATTATATAATATTATAAGGTTATGTTTTTTAAATTACATAGTGCTATTATTTCTCATATAAATGGTCTACATAATAGTATAGCAAAAATAGTTTTATAGTTTCCAATGTGTTAGTCAGCATATTGAATTCAATAGGATGTATGGCATATTGACCATCTGCTATTTACTTAACTGCACAAGCTACAATACCATACTATGCATATTCCTATATGAGTGTATTAAAGTACAAATAGTTACGCATGTAAATTTTAAAGTTTTCCAGTTAGTTAGTGCTACTATTTACCTATAGCGGTGTACATAGATACTGACATTAAAGTTGTGCACATGTTATGTTTGCTTGAAACTTGTTTTAACGTACCGGTACTAATATTATATATGTTGCAGGCTGTTTTAGATTCAGTAGAAATTCAACAAAATAATTGAACTCTTTTTCCTCACAAATAGCGAAAACTAAAATTTTTAACATTTCTAGGAAGATTTTGCCAAAAAACTATTATGTGCCAAAAATCGTACTCAATTATTAATAGAAGTCATAATATTTTCAGAAGAACATTTTCAGAAATCTTACACGTTAATTTGTACTGAATAATTATGCAATTGTGATTATAAAATATTATGTTAAAATATTATATGAAATTCAATGAAACGTGAACTCTTTCCTTACAATAATAGAAAGGTGCTGAAAATTGAATATAGATTGAATGTAATAAATCTCCCATTAATCTACCTCGTACTGCCACATATATAATAATTAAAAATGTGCTTCTGCTTAGTATGTATAGTTTTGTAATGTGTATACTTAAGGCATTGAATAGGAGATAAACTTGGCTCTTATATCTTCGTAAAAAGATACTGATACTATGTTGGCTTGCTTATTTGATTAACCAAGAGCTTATTATTACCAGATAATTTCCTCAAGGTATTCTGTCGGTTTAATTAGACAAAAGACTTAAGAAGAGCATACAAGATGAGATTCAATCCAGTAGTCTACGTGTCTGTAGTGAGTAAAAATAATAAGAAACGTGTAAGAGAATGCAAAGTAGCAGTGGAGGATAAAATGAACAGATTAGAATATGTTTCTACCTACCTGTGCGATTACATTACTTGAAATACTAAGTTGCCTGCATTAGTCATTGCTATAAAAGGGACATTAAACCAAAAGGATAAATCCTAATGTAATGATAATGTTTGAATGACTATTTTATTCTTATTAGGAAAGGAGTAGCTAATAAAAGTTAACTTTCCCTCGTAAAGGTTAACTTTGTATACAGATGGGATTGCAATTGTAGTAAAGTGGTAACTAAATATCTTATATTGTATGTATGTTAGTGCATAGATAGTTTACTTTAAGAGTACGTTTATTTATTTAGTAGTGAGCAGAATGGGTCTAGTTTTATTTTTATGGCGAGATTAAATAGGAGATATTCTTCAAGTTTGATGCTAAAGTGACGTGACGCGATGTGTTTGTGATGTTGTCGTTAAATTCCTGTGTTTTACAGGCGGAGGCTTTCATGGCATTGCACGCATTCAATTCAAATGCAATTCAAAACAAAAAAACAAGTTTTAACTTTAGTTACGTACTTAGCCTTGCGTTACTATATATCTTTACTTATATAGAATGTAGACTTTACAAAATATCCTTTAATTTACTATAGATCCGTCAGTCGCCTCGCTTCGGCTCACAACAGTCATAGTCAAGTCGAGTCGCCATACTATTGTAATTTACACTAAACTACTAAATAAATCCTTTATGTACCGTATTTATCGACATTGTTCTCTAAGGGAAAACATTACAGCACATCCTGTTATCAATTCCACAAAGATTTACACAAAAACATTTCCAGAAATTATTTTGAATTCATTTTTTACATGAAATATATCAGGAATTTTACATTGCTAACGTAATTTCCCCAGCACTTTTGAGAAACTAATGAATTAGGTAATTTCATCAACATTTTCTGTGATTTCCTTTCAAAAAAATTCGAGAAATTACTAATATATTTTTCAGAACAATTTTTGGACAATATTTTCAAGGATTTACTGAAATATTCAAACAATTATTTGTATATGAGTAATTAATATTGCTTTTTTATAAACCTACTCTTTAATGAAAGTTTCCCCAAGATCATAATTTATAAATACGGTGCGGATTATGTATCTGGAGACATTATATTTATATGTTGTATATACACAGTGAAGAAGAATGGTAGGGAACAGTAATAAAGTTAACTTGGCTACGATTAGATAGCAAGACATCGTTTTCATGTATGCAAACAAGGTAGATGAGTTTGATATGATAGAAGATACGATGCAATGTAATGTGAATGTGACGGACATCAGAATTAGAATGTCTTTTCTATCGTCATTCTGCACATATGAGTATGTAAGTAAGAAAGGTATGTGCACATGTCTGTCTACTTCTTTCTTTCTTTAATACATGCATTCCCTATATACGTAGAATAAAAGATAAGATTCAGAATTCAATCCAAACAAGTATAACTAAAGTATAATATAAACACGCCTCGTCTGTATACGATACTGAAATAGGTACCTACATATGTACATTCATCATACGAGTTTGCTTGCAATTAATGAAGTACATACATACTAACTAAAGTGAATCCTATCAGCTAATGTACATAAATATGTAGTCTGTACCTTTATAAAGTACCTTCCTCTATTTTTATAGTAATATGCTTATTGTGCATTATAAATTATAAGTAAGTTGAATCTAAAGGTAAAATGCTTTTGCATCGCATCATCAAATCCAAAACCTTCTCACCTTAAACATTTGCATTATTGCATTCCATTTTACATCCCACCCAGGCCAAGCGCATCCTCATCCTCATCCTCATCAGCATCTCATTTCTAATCCATACACTTACAATGCATATTTATCATACCAACACAATATATTGTATTTCACACACCTCAGATTGTATTGTAATCACATTTTTTCATTACAGTTCATAAAATATTTATGAACATGAATAATACAAGTATAACTTACTACGGGTACAATATCAACTGTGACTTCTCATGGAGTCTGGGAACATAATTTAACAGATGAATGCGCAATTTACACAGTTAATTTATGCAGCTATTTAATTTTTTATTTCTGATTCTAACTTAATTGTTAATTATTCATGATTTTAATGAATACTGCACCGAATAATTAGCTTCGTGTTTTTAGTGGTAAATTAAATAAGCACATATACTGCACAGATATATTTGCAGAAGTGAAAATTCTGTGTTTGGGCTAAAAATTAGCGTGATAATAAATCTTCAATTTAATTTCAGAAGTGAATCTACATACGTTATTATAAGTTAGTAGTGTTATCTAATTGACTTACTTTTTATGCCTAATTATCTGTGATATTACCTATATGCATATTTAGTATTCATTTAGTTTCGCTATTGAATCACTTATTCAATAGTTTTGTACCTATAACGATTAAATTTGATGAAACTAAGAACAAATTCATACATATGAGTATTTTTAGGATTTTAGCTACAACTCTGCTATAAAATGCTTTACAGGATGTAGTACATAAGTTCAGATATATCATATGTATCATTTGGTATTGAAATCATTGAATTCTAATCTTATATCCATATTGTTGTATACTAAGCGACTTTCGTTTAACCTGAGTTCATAGAAGTTATATAGTTCCTTCGTCCTACCTTATACTTAAAGCTAGCAGCGATAAGCTTTTTTGATCCAATCGACAGATACATCTAGATATCTGGATATGCTTTGTATAAGCATTTTGGATTCTGTTGTTGTAAATTCAAAATATACGAATATTCGTCTTTAAGGGCTCTTATGTATAAAGATAAAGCACAAAATGACTATTCATGCAAAATAATGAAGATAGAATAAAAGGAGAATATATTGGAAATGCATTTACATGGATAAAGATAAAGAATACCACACATTTGAGATTCAGGCTACACACGGCTTGAAGTTAGAAAACGGTTCCTAGACTTACCTTTGCCTCTCTAAGGTATTCTTGTTATTTTTTTCTACGTTGTTATAATGTGGTTGTGGTGTTTGGTTGTTTTGTGCTGTCGTGGTTTAAGTTAGTGATCTGAAAATGATTTGACGAGATGAACTATCGACAATAGATTACATTTTACATCCAATCAGATTATGAGCCAAAGCCAAGGCAAGGGAATTCAAAATGGAATTCTGAATACCAATGGATAATTATATTCATGTATTATCTTCTATAGAAAATTCTTATAGTTTATTCCTAATCTGATGAACCAATAATAATATAATGAGATTAAGTATAGGGAGGCCTAAGGACTATAGGTACACTATAACTATAGTTGCAAGGAATCCTATTACATATTATATTGTTGTCGAATTTATTATCTTTCTCCTTTGTAAACTTTTTTATTTCATGTTTTGACTGAACTCAGGCCATGCCATGCCATGCTAGGTTAAGTTGGCTATGCCTTACCTCTTGTCTTGACTTGCCTTGACCACAATGTCACGTTTACATTTCGTTAATTTAGATTTTATATAAAAATTACAAATGTTTACTACAGTGTAATAGGAGAGATGTTAATTCTATGCAAATTCTATCGTGATCTTACGTACTTAAGGAGGTTTCTCTCAGATCTATCTTCATTTGTTTGTCTTATGTATGTATATTCTACAGTAAACGCTTAAAAACAGAAACTAAAGGCGAAGGCAATGTTTTAGGAGAAATGGGTCATTAGCACTAAAGGCAAGCCAAGCCAGCATTTTTATTGCAAAGAGTCAAAAGCAAAAGCAAAAGCAAAGGAAACTTTGAAGAATTTATGGTTTTGTAAAATGGCACTAGTAATATAAAGCTTTTACTTTAGCCAAGTACTTACAAACTTATTTGAATAGAAAACTCTTGTGTGAAATTTTGTGAATATCTACTATATTACATGATTCATTTTAATAAATGAATGTTACAGGCGCAGTGAGAAAAGAGAAACAAAACACGTCTATTAGGTTTCATTGTCCCTAAGAAAGTATTATGAGTGTGTTTTAAAAAAGTATTACAGTTTAGACACGTGTAGATTGTATTAAAGCATGCGAAGCATTTACATTTAACTTTGTAGGTACACTATCTTTCTTTAAATCTTCCCAAGTGCTGTTTTTATAAAAACATTATTGAGAAGCCATTTGTAGCAACCTTGATACGGAAGAGCTAGAAATTATTTTTTCAATATTTTTCGCTTTAGATCTTCTGCTTCAGATTTTGAGCTTTAAACTGTGGATTTTAGATTTTGAGTCTTAGAGGTTGGGGTTCATATTTGGGTTTTAGATATTGTGCTTTAGATTTTGGGTTTCTATTGTATTATCTATTAAAGAATATTTTACGCGTATATGTGCATATAGTAATGGCGATACATGGGCACACCCGTTGCCGCGGTTTATTATAAGTTTACATGATGGTTTCACCAAAAATCTTTTAAAAGGTAAACGTGCAAAGGTAATTTGAGATAATTGAGATGAATTTTAAGCCGCACATAGTCCTAGTCCCCAGTACGAGTTAAGAGTTGGTCTCTTTTGCTAAAACCGAGAATATAAAATAAAGAACAGGAAAAGGCGCGTTATTAAGAAGGGACGCCAAAGGGTGAAATATAAAAGCTCATTAAGAGTCTTGACGTGATGCCATCATCATAATAAATATGCTTTCCTTACCTTACACCTTCTGCTATATTACTCTTGCTTTGCCAACAACTACAAAACTGCAGCCTACTATCGGTCTAGTCCTCGTCAGGTCCACTCCACACTCCAAACTCATCATAACTTCACTTCAGCAAGAAACAAATTACCTTCGGCTCGTCCAGAGTAAATATTTTGGCACTCACATAGAATACAGACTAATAATGCAGCTATATTCTACTTATAAGTAAAGATAAGCTATTCAAACCCACATGATAACAGGACAGATGCTATCTTATAACTTAGAGCTCGGATATGCATTAAAGTATAATGTTACATGATATCTAAACCAAAATTGTTCACTTACTTATAGTACGTCTTGTATTTTTCACATAGACCGTCTTTCAACTGATTTTTATTTATACAAGGATTATTAATGCGCGTAGAGGATAATTAGCTGGATAAATTGCATACTTATGTAAGCGTCTATACCAGAATTGCATTAGAATGGTCTACTTCCTATATGCTATACATATATTTTTTATTATAATAATAGCTTATATATAAACAATATCCAGTAGTTTTTTTTTAATGAAAAATGAGCTCCATTGTTGTGTTGATATTAATTATAGAGTGTCGATGCCAATGAGAGTATGCAATTTGTTCTTAATGGATTCTAGTATGGTATGTGATGGGATGTTATGTTACGTGCAAGAAATGGAGCACATTCAAAACGTAAAATGATAATAAACAGTGGTGAGAAAGAATATTTTATTACAGAGATAGATATTCTACTAGGTATATCAGGACAGAATGTATGTAGCCTTATTGCATATATTTGACGTAGCCATGTACTTATAGAGTAATAACATAGTTTGCGTGTCCCTTGCATGTAAGTCAAACTAATTTTGAAGGTTACCTACTTTTTGTATGTTTGTGAGAGCCTAAAGATGAAATTATGAGAGCCTGCTTCTGAACTTCAACTATTCGAAGTATTATTGCATTATATGCACCCATCCATCATTCATTCAGTAATCACACTGTATACTTTATATAGAATATAATCTATTTGTGTAAGGTAGATTGGCTATGTGAATTTAACTGTCATTATCATTAGGTACCCAGAAGAACTTTGTTTGTCAGTCACATAAATAATTTAGCTTTGTGTATTTCTAGTATTTTGTGAAGGAAAAACAAATTACGCTCTAAAATACTTTTGTCTTTACAATGATTTTCCCTTTCGCTTCTGCCTCAACAGGTGCCTAAATGTAAAAAGAATATTGAATAATAAAGTGCATTTAAAAAATTGTATAAACACAAAGCGCATTTATTTATTTATGCATTATCTTTATAACCTAAGAAATACAAAAATAGATTTAAGGCTGACAGCAAAAAATAAATTCCTAGTTAATTTTATTTACTTCCATAAAATAGTAGGTTCAAAATTGGCGACAGTAACGCGTTTGTCATTGTCATTTTATCCACCCTCTGTAGTTTAGTTGATCTTTAAAAATTACGTGTGTCAAGGAAAATGCGTATTAAATCATAGTAAGCTTTCAAAGCATTTTAATAGTTACATATTTGCTCTTTAAACGCATATAATAGTTTTTATTTATTTAATAGAACTTTCTAGCTAAAGAAAACTATCTGTATACCAGGACTATGAGAATTTAACAGCACCTGCAAAAACTTAGTTTTATAAATGAATGAGTCCACCACACTCTGTAGAGGGTAAAAGTTCCCACTGGAGGAATGTTTTTATTGTTTAAAATTTAAGTACTTAAAACCTCTCTAATGCAGAATAATTTTTCTTGTATCTGTGTGCTAATGACAAGTAATATGCTGTAGATTCGTAGTGTAATGCAAGTTTGTTAAACGGCAGGTTTCCAGTTTTTGGCGCTTTAAAATCCCTTTGACAGGTCTAATAAATAGTTAGGTTGACCTACTACAAAGAATTATTCCCTCACATCTTTCCTGCCTTCGTGCCATGCCATGTGAAGCCATATCACTTAAAAACTAACAAGTGGAGGTTCCTGTACAACTTCCTGTCTCTGCATTGTTTTGCGCACAAATGAGTTGCCCTTACCTTCCTAAAGACGCATGAGGTAAAGAATAAATTATATTTAAATGCTCTCATTATATGTATTGAGAAGTTGGAGTGCTTATAGCTAACTTCAATTCATTTGCACTATAATTCCAGTCCAGAATGGAGAATACCGCCGTTGTCGTGCCGCTTAGCATCTGGGAAAGTAATAGTACGTGCTTGCGCTTAGCTAAACTATAAAGATAACAAGTAATACATAAGTTTGTGTTGACTAGTTGGCTTTTGCTAGCAAAGCTTTTAAAAGTAAATAAAACCACCCTCAACGGTATGATGTACCTACTCGTGTAAGAAAAGTATTTTTTAAACTGTTTATTAATGCACTACAAATACAACTAAAGAACTCTTACTTTTATATTCAACATTATTTACAACTACTACAATGAATTTCCAGTTAAGGATTCTTAGATGGGGAATGAACTGTATCAAATTAAAACATTATTGTGTGCTAAACTCATAAGCTATTGTATTTTCTTTAGATGTATCACAAAGATTGCAATAGAAGTTACAGAATATACAAAGAACTACCCTGGTTAGTTAGATACATAAATTACATGCATGTACTTGTGCTTGTAGTACTTGTAACAGCATTACTGAAGCGAATAGAAACATATCCAGCAATAATACTGAGATATTTAATAAGTAGGTAGTATGTAATAAAGTAGTATTTATTTCAAAGGAAGTGTTTCCTTTATTTTACGATGGTGATAATTGTGGTACGCCATTTTTTATAAAATTGCGAGGAAATGTCTTGTTAGGGTTATGGACAATAAAAAATTATCCATTCTGAATGAACTTTAAAACATCTACATACTTCTTGTAGTAGGTGTTAGATACTAAAGTCATAAATTACTATCTAATTCACTGTAGTAGAGAGAAAACTACGAAACCTTAAATAAAACTCATTCATAAGACATAAACAATATTCTTGCACAGGTGTCTTCTAAAAAAATTCAATTAAGCTACGCAATGTTACTACATTACTTTATAAATAAGGCACAATAAATAAATGTACATACCTAATTCAAAAAGGTTAAAAATAGTCATGTAATTTAATACCTAAGTACTTAAGGCCTCTTGTTTAGCTGCATATTTATGTGGTTAGTTGAGATTTGAGACTATGAACATGCTTCAACATCACTTGTATATAATTTAGTGGCATATGTTTCCAACACAAGCATAATATTGATGAATGAATCATTAATTGTTTCAAGTTCAATGTAATGCATAAATACTTTTTATAACAGATTTGCAAGCATTTGGCGAATTATTAAGTTCAAGCCAGATCAGTCGCATTTAGGATACTCATTTTTAGTAAGCATGAATTATGAATCACCAATTGGATTTACGTTGGAGTACAGAGCAGAATAACTACTGATATCATATATTTGCTAACTTACTTTGTTGGTGTTTACTCTGTTTTATTACCCTTTCTATCTCTATCTCTCGAGTATGTAAAGAAGTATATTATGTAACCGCATATGCGTGCATGTTCGTTTACAAACGTTTGTAGGCTGAATTCTAGACCTGTAACCTTGCATGCGGGATTTACGTTGGTTTAAATTATCTTGACAGCAAGAAGAAGAGGGTTATCTTGTTAATCTTGTATTAACTCTAATTTTGTTAACAAATTACAAAATTCATACTTACAGACTATATAACAAGTGAGTATTCATATGTAATTTGTCAAATTCATTGATTGTGTAATCTCTTATTGATTTTAAAAATATTTTTTATACTTTTTTATATGTAAATAAAAAATAAATTAAGTTTTCACAAATATTAATATTTAACTATAGATTTGTACAGGTAAACTATGTGATATTGGTAAGGATTCATTGAAGTATGGAATATATACATCATACCACATTTTATATTAAAACAATTTGAGAATATTAATATTTATAAGGACGATAAAATTTCATTTGTATTCCTTTCCCTTACAGAATAAACTTTCCGTGTATACTTGTCAATGTTTATGGGATTCATATGATATCAAGAGTTGTTAATCCAAAATTAAAACTATGGAACTACCATTTAAAACTGAAAGCTATTCCTTAATGGAAGCAAAGTGGCCATCAAAAGGGAAAGTCATTTTAGCATCCTTAACTAAACATGGAAAAGATGATCAAGACACAATTATCTTGTATCAAGCTTATAAACATTCCATTGCTAATTATGCAGTTGCACATCAGACATTTAAAGGCTGTCCCGATTTCAGTACGACTAGAATGACCTGGCTCAAACCAAATTTCCTCTGGATGATGTTCCGCTCCGGTTGGGCTTCGAAAAAGGACCAGGAAAGAATTCTAGCAATTTCAGTCACCAAAGAAGGATTTAAAGAAATTTTGAGAAATTCCACTTCCACTAAACTAAAAGAAATCCCCTCTACCGAAGTAGACGTGAGATTGCAATGGGATCCGGATCATAATCCACTTGGGGATAAATTAGAGCGAAGGGCTATCCAGTTAGGAATAAGGGGAAGGATTCTGGAATCGTTTCTTAACGAATGGATTGTTAAAATTGACGATATAACGGAATTTGTTAATGAGCAGAGAATTTTTGTCGAAAAGAAAGAATTTGAATTATTGCAAGTGCCTGCAGAAATAGAATTTGATGTAGAGGATGATGATTTAAGAAAACATATTCAGTTAGATGCAAACTAGTACTTAAATATATTGGAATTTTTAAATTAATTGCAATAAATGAATAATTGCAAATTATATATTACTTAATGTATACATGTATTCAGTGTACCTCATATCCGATCATTTATGTTTTTACTGTGTATAATTTTTTAATTTACTTTGTTTTCAGATGAATAGTTGGCTTTGCCTTTAGTGCGAACATTTGGTAGTTGGTATTGTGCATACCATAAGTTCCTATATAGTATAAGCTTTAAAACTAAATTATTGCTCTAATTATGCTTTTAAAAAAATTATTTATCTTATATTTTTGATGGCTAGAATTGCTTGCACTCAAAATGTGATAGATTATGCTACGAAGTAGTTCTCAAACCTTTTACAGATAAGCTTTCTAATGAATCGATTTCAGTAAGTATATACGTTGTACTGCAAGTTAGAAGTTGGCCCTCATGCTAGTTGTAATGTAATTAATGAACTATTTAAAATATCATTCTTCAATTGCTTCAGGCTGGTGCTAAACGTGTACATACTTCAGAATTGATGTAATTTATCTAGTAACCTTCCTACAATTTTTTTGATGTAATCTTTCCTACTAGATTATCTGTTTTATACCTCCAATACAGACGTTACATCTGCACTGTGATGCTAAAGGGATTTATTCCTCGAATTCCTATTTATGAATTTTATTATTGAGTAATAAATAAAATAAGTGAATATTGAGAATAATGATTAGGTATTATAAATACTGTACTACTTATAGTACAACCACTTGTGTAGGAAACTGGGTCAGTAGATATTTTAATTAAAACGATAATTGCTTGATTTAAAAAACTACTTACTATTAAAGATTAAGCATTTTCATATTTGTTTTTTTTGACAGAGTTACTTATTAAAGCAGGTATTTACATGTAAATAAATTGTCATTGTGTTAATTATTACATATTTATTTATGTATTTGGTATTATTTAACTTGATGATCTAGTAGACAACAGAAAAGCAAACTAAAGTCACAAATAAAAATGATATCATTTATGAAGGCGTTACATTAGGTAAATGTTTATTTGGCATTCTCACTTTGTCTCCACAGGCCTAGGATCATATTGTATTACAGCATAATCATAAGTATAATATACTTAATTGTATCCCCATTGCAAAGAGTTTGACGCATTATTTTACCATAAATGCTAAAGAGGCTACACTTAGCTATAGGTAAAGATATACTGTAGGCACAGAGCACCCACCGCTGAACTTTCTTATCCATTTTTCAATTTTTAAAAAACTAACAAATAAATCTATATGCCATTTAAACTGATTTGATATACATTTTTGCATCTTTTTAATGACGCATGCATTAGTATTATGTGTTTAGAAGTTATTGTGAAAAACTGTGTAAAAGTTATTTAAAATAAAAATTAGACTGGTTTAATAACAACAGAAAAATTACCTGCTAATTATGTTCGTTTACTTGCAAAAATTGAAAGAAATTACTTACAAGTGGGCACGCTTGCCAGGTGGGCCCCTCTGTGCTTTCGACATATATACAGCGTAATAAAGGAAATTCATGCACATAAATGTATATTATAGAATCAATAATATAATGAATCATTTTGAACAATCCAGTCAGTCAAAGTCAAATCGACTACCAAATAGAAAATCATTGAAAGATAATTCCTTATCATGAGTGCAAACACTAATGCTCCAATACATGCAAACCATACAAACTACAACGCACAGGGTGAGGATTCATCGTTCACGGTTAATCAGAATATTGTTATTTATCTGGAATACATTATAGCTTTACTTTTGCACGTACATTATGTAGATATGTGTTCAGAACATTCGTCACATAAACATTATCTGAATTTATTATTATCTATAGTTTCACCTTACCTGTTGAGTTTAGCCTATGTATGCATTTAGAATTGACGTATGCCTACCACGAAGCTACATAATCTGACTTTACCGAGAATTTATTAGCATTCAGTATGAAAAATAACAAGACTGGTGTCGTTTACACAATACACAGTTAAACGTACACCTGCTGGCTTGCCACTAACAATATTGCTGACATTTTTTAAGTTTTTTAATTTATTTCCTTGAGGGAACACAAAATATTCTAAAATGAATTCCAAAACTAGATTTCAAAGACCAAGTCAACTTCTACTTGGATTTTTACTCTTATCTTATTTAGGAACAAACAGTTGCTTCACAAGCGCATCACCTTTGAAATCATTAGAAGCAGCAAAGGGAGATCTTTACCAAAATGACGAGGGGGAGTCATTTCTGATTAATCCACTTGCCCTGCCTTTGTCGCAAGGACGCCAAGAGTCAGGAACCACCGCGAAGAAAGATGACGATGAAGGGTAAATATTAATTTTACTATAGTTTACATTGAATTGAGCAGGGTTGTCAGATTTTCCTCCGTTCATTTTGATTCATAACTAAGCCGTTTATGAAGGAACCAATGTGTTTAAATGTGTACCCATACAATTTAGGGAAGAAAAATGGTTAGGAAAAGTAGATTTTTCATTAAAACTGATTTTTGTGTCCACAGCTATCAGAAGACAGGAACAAATTTTAAAAAACCGAATACTTTCATATCTTATAGCAATTTTGAACAAATTGAACGATATTTTGTGTAGCTCAACACATATGTGCCAGTCTCCCTGAAAGTTGGCCAAGTTTGTATGAAATTAGATAAAGCAGTATCATATCCTGAATTAAAACATTTTTCTTTTTCAAAGAATATAAAAACGCCCACGTTAGATGTTAACAAGGGTAAAATTTAATAAGGTTTCCTCAGCTAGTTATTAAATGCCGGAACTTGGTACGTTTTCCGTGAAACAGAAGCACATTTTATATATTGTATGAATTTTCCTTATGGTAGTTTCTGCATTTGCTTAAATATTAGTATGGTACAAGATTTATTTTCGTAACGTACTACTGGTTATTATAATATTACTATAATATTATATCTGACAAGTTTGGTACAGTTAGACATAAGAAACATAGCATTACAATTAATTCTTGGATATTTATTCAAGTATAATATATTGATTTGGTTTGTTTTGATAATTATATTACAGTTGGAGCACAATGGACTATGTCTGGTTAGCACTGGGTATTCTTGCAGCACTAATTATCTTATCTTGCGTCATCTCTTATTTATTCTGTGCTTGTGTCAAGGAAATCATATGCATCCCATGCACTATCATTGGGAAATGTTTTGGTTGCTGTTGCGGGGATTAACAAAAGTTTTCAATATACAATACATGTACATCATGCAGATGATACTTTCCTGTCTTCGTTACATAAATTGTATAAATATACGAGATATATATTTTATCATGCACAAACCCAAAAACACAAACATCTTTGTCAAATTATTATATTGTGATAATTATCTACTTAATTAATAAATCAATTATTGTTTACGTTAGAGATATGATATTAAATAACATACATAATAAGTACAGCTATCACTTGCAAATTATTAAAGGTACAAAATGTCAAGTGCTCTTATTTTAACGTGGGTACTGATAATTAATTTTATACATTAAGTCATATCATAAGCAATTATTATTGTAACATTAGTACTTACAGAAAAGTCATAAATATCGCTATTATTCTAATGATAGTACATTAAATGTCATAAATAATGATTATATATGCTACTATAATTAGTACAGTAGAAGTCATTAGTTAGTATTGTAACATAATTATATACATAAATAATTATTACGTCAAATGTATATACTACTTGTACTACAAATATACGTATTTTGTGTCAAAATTTACAAAAAACTGGATATATAAGTATTAGTTAACAAAAGAAATAAACACTAATATGTAAATAACATCATTCAATTACTCTTAATTTATTAGTTTAGTATAGTATTCTACCTTTATGCGCGTAATAGTTAATTGGTAATTCATTTTACAGTACATCTAGTCACACTGTTAAATATTTTGTTTGTTATTTAGTATCACAATTTATTTCGGTCATAATATTCTTATTGGCTTAGAGTGTCACTTTACTTAGAGGACACTTACGAAGTCAGGATTTCAACCTCTGTGCACCAAGTATATGGCTTTGTGGCATTTTTTGGCACAAGATTGCTACTTATGTCTGAAATATTATGGCATGTTGAGTAAGGCTCCAAAGATTTTAAGGAAAGTTTGAATGACGCAAACTTTTTGGACTGGAAAACTTCGGGGAAGGATTTCCTAAAGGAAACAACTGGAACAACCCACTGGGGAACACGTACCTGGAGAAAAATAGAGCAAATCGTTAATACAATTTATTTCCTCAACAAAATCAAATCAAAGTCCTGCTTTAACAGTTATTTATGTGGGAAAATTGCTTACATTTTGTTTCCCTCCGTACAACTTCTTGATTCTGAGACAAGCACGATATTTTTTGGCTTGCTCATCAGTCCCCAAAATGGAGAACCACCAGTAACGAATTCCATTTTCAACGTTAGAATTTTTGAAAAAGTATTTTCCTTTATACTTGAACACACATTCCATAACGGTACCTACAAAAATGAATATTATACAATTCTTTTGTTATTTAAAAAATTATTGAAGCATTCAAAAACTTAAACTTTGTAAAATTTTGACTTACTCGGACAATGAATTTGAATCCTCTCCTGACTTAAATAAACTGAAGCCCATTCTAAAGATGGACTAAAATCGTCGAAATGTTTTTCGACACGAACATTGTGTACTGTCATTAGATGAGTTAAAATTGAATGCAACTCGAAATCTACTTCCGCTCCTCCACATTTGGTAATATTAGTCTGAAAGCATTCCATTGGTCTGTAAGTACAATTTTTGATGTGCGGATCAGTCACAAATTGTTGCTTACACCCAAATACAGCATAGGGACAGTCAGTTGGTAAAAAATCTTGGTTTCCGTTAAAATCCTCAAAATCCGATTTATCCGGCATCAGTAGAACGAAATTCGAGTTCAGCAAAAATTGATCTCTGCAATTAAAAAGGTACTTACAAATTATAGACAATATATATAATAATATAGTTAATATATATTACATAATTACAGAAATCCTAACCAATTAATATATAGGTGTGCACAAAATACACATGCACTTTAATTAATTGTTTATAAATAATATTTAAATATTTAAAGTATATTTAAATATGTACCAACACATTGTTAACTAATGTTAAAAAATTTATATTCAAAATGGATTTTAAAAATTATATATCTATATATTATAACGATGTAATAATGTAGTGTTTAAGACACGCTCTGTTCATACGTAAATTAATGGTTAACAACGTTTACGTAAATGTTTAAAATTCTTTACATGCTAAGAGGATGTAAAAAGCTATATTTAATGATGTGGTGTTCAAAAGCGTTGATGTATAAATGCATGCTTATATACGCTAAATTCATTAAAACAATACTCTTATGTAAAAAGCATCTTAATATCAAAAAATGTTTAAAAACTTATTATGTAAAATGCTAAATGAAAAAATTCATACCCGCAACAATAATTTTCACAATTTGCCATATTGTATTATACAATATTTAGTAGATCTGGATATCAATTAGGAACAAATAACTTCACAGCAGCCAAATAAATATTTGGAGAGTGGAAGCCAGCAAACTGTCACAAAATCCCTATTGAGCTTCGTGAGCAATATTACTTATCTTGGTGTAGACTGGTGAGTGAAGAAAATTGGGCCCTGAATTGTATTTATACATTCTTTAAAGCTTCATACCCATTCAATTCTAAAGGTAATGGGAATTCCCAACCAAATATCCAAGCATATTTAACATTGTGAATATTATTTCATATTTCATGTAAAACCCTAACTTGTTTTAACTGGGACCTTTAAGCTGTAATGTAATTTATTAGACAGTGGTTGTCTCACAGACAAAAGATTAGATTCTTTTTCTGTTCTTCACAAATGGAGATACATTTTATAAAAGGTTCGGTCCAGTATCCAGTCCTTTAGTTTAAAGTGCAAAAGTACCTAAAATTCTAAGATCAGACACAAACTAATGTAATGTAAGATTAAATGCATTACTGTACACAATGCACAATATTTTACACATGAGAATAAGTAGGTATACAGTCACAGACCATGAAATGGACTATGGACACAAAATGGATTGAGATTTGAGATATTAGATGGTAAGGTATTCCTATGAGAAATTCTATGAAAACAGAGTAAACACAGACCTACATTAATAGCGGACTAACGTCGCATTTTGTATTACAGAGATATAATGATTACAATATTACTTACAAAATAATAAAAGTGGAGAGGTCAGAAGAGTTTAGTTAAAATCAGATATCTTTGATGGCTTGGCCTTTGGAATTTCCTACGCAGTAGTTAAAACAAAATAGATTCTAAGACAAAAGCTAACATTAACACCTTAACTTGTGAAATCCCGATTTTTTCCGTTTTTCTCCAGAACGAGAAGTGCCTACTGTGTAATCATAATTTATTCTGTCAAATAATCCAACACTAAATTATCTAGGAGATAGTACAATGGGGAAGTAATTTTTATTCATCATTCATCTACTTATTACTAAATACCTATGTAGGTCCATATAGAAACTATCGACATTCAGGTCATCAGGTCATTAGATAAAAATAATTTATCTATCACACAAGGTTAATACAGTAACTATAAATTCTAGCTTTTGTTTCGTATTACTTGTGAAACTATCAAATGAAAACAATTTAATTCACAATATGTCCAGTCTATAATACACAGTGCATAATTGAATTTGGAAGCTAACCTATATACATTATGATAATAATATCGAACCTTTAATTATACTTGCAGGTAAAAAGTAGCTTTTTACACTTTATTTGTGTATTAGCTGAATGCATATGTAGTACATTTCATTTTTTAACTTTCGGTCACCTATAAAAACGTAACTACCTATCATTTCGTATTTAATTTATAAAATATCCATTAGATTATTTTCAAGTCTTGTGAAGTTTAGGAAAATAGACTTCGTGTGTTTTCAAGTAAAAAGAAGTTCTTAAGTGTGACATCTAAGCACTTATATGTCTACAACCTACTAACAATCTAATCAATGGTTATAATATAAAACATTTAGTTCTCATCTCAAATAAACTTTAAAAATAGTAACATGATTACAGAGGAGACAGACTAAAGATCACAAATGCATTTATTAATAGCATATTATCTTTGTTACATACAATAGAGTAGTAAAGGTACCGACCGGTTCAACTGATTACCGAACACAATGGAAAATTACAAAATATTTAATTTACAAATTCTCTGTACATAGCATATACGATACGATAAAAGAATTGACAATTTATAGTTTAGCTAAATAGTGTAAAAGTATAAGAACATGTACTAAACAGGTTACAATTATTAGAGCTTAAATAAAGTAAAGTTAATATTTTATCAAAAAGTTCAACTTAATCTTCGACTCAACACACGTTCAAGAGAATAGTCTCGATCTCGTATAAAAGACAAGTAAATAATGAATTAGCTCATATCAGACAGTAAAAAGAAATATAAATATTTACCTATTAATTTTGTGAACTCAATTCCTTTGATAACTACTTATTATTATTACATATTAACTTACACTACGTAAAGTAACAATTACAAGTAATTAGTACAGTAATAAGTAATTTTGATCTATTTACCTTATTTTCTTAGCTAACATTTAGCTATTAAGCTAAATTAATATTTTTTAGATACAATTTTGAATTACAGGAGAGTAAATTAATAGGTTATCAAATTGGAATTTTAATTTTAGACTATATCTTGGATTAAATTAAAAATAGTTTAGTTGCAACTGCAATGCAACTATATGTGTTGGACGTTATCTACACAATAAATATATAAATAATTAAATATATATATAACGAAACGTATATTAATTATTTCTCTCTTAAATACTTATTACTAACAATAGGTAAGTAGTGAGTACTAAGTACCTGGTACAAAGACAAACTACAGACGCCTACATATAATTAATTAAAATACAAAAACAATAGATTTAAAATATATTACCTATGCCTATTTATGCATACTTTACTTAACCAAACTTAACCTACATATATATTTTCGATTTTAATAACTATTATTACTACTATTCTGTATTTTTTTGTACTTATATTCGTTATATAACTTAGGTATGCGCTATTACCCTGTAACTTAAATATTTTCCGAAGACCGACAACTACATTAAACATTTACTAGCGTCTCTAGCTATTATCTTCATCTTCATATAGATATAATGTCGAAACTTATATCAAAGGCTAGATCCTTCTGTGCTATTACATAATGTGTCACATACATGTATTACTTAAATAAAGTTAACAATAATAAAACTAATAGAAAAAACTCTAAAGAATATACTAGTACAACAAAAATATTTTTCACTAATTTTCACTAACGTATACCCTTACAATACGCTTTTAATAACAAACATATTTTGTAGTGTTTTTGAACATTTAGCACTTAAATATTGTATTCTAGCACAGGAAATCATTATAATATTGGGATATATTCTTCTAATGTACATTTTTCCTATTCAGTTGTTCACTGTTTATCTATTATGAAACACTTGTTTGTGGAGATATAAATATAATCCACCAATGTAGTATTTTTATGGAAACAGCCATGACTGTAGATTGATAGTTATAGTTATTTATATACATAATATGTGTAAACTGTTAAATGCTATCGTAATACATGTACCGTAGCACAAAATTATCTATTAAATCGCCGATGACTTCAATACGCATAAATTATTGACTTCTGTGAGCATAGATTTGTCATATAGAAGTGGAGTTATCTGATATTAAAAAGTTTCACTGCAGAGTTCATTTGTTTTCTTGGTTTTTCGGACGGAAATACTTTCCACAGTCTCAATGTCTCGCAAGGAGGGCCTGCTCCGGTAATAATGTCTTCGCCATTAGGAGACGTTGCGAGGTAAAGCACCCGTGATTTATGACCATTGTCTTGTATAATATTAATTGGACGAATTGAAGGGTAGTTCCATATAAGTATTTGATTTTGTACATATCCGTGAGTAGTGACCTGCAATGCAACAGAAAAAAAAGTCTTTTAAGTGTTTATGTTTCATGATGGATCACAGTATTTTGCAGGCACAACGCACGGCGCTCAGGGTACCACTCGGGTCTATCTTATATATTTTCCATATCAACTAAGACACGATATGTAATCATGTAATTTTAACAGATTAAGTAGAGAATTTTAAGCCCGTTTCAGTAATATACCTATGCAACGTTATACCTATGCAACCTATGCAACGTTATACCTATGCAACGCTCTCATATACTCTATACAAATCTTGTTAAAGTGATTTAAAAATTGAAATTAGACGACTTTATAACATATAAGTAGCTAGATCATCCATCATTTGAAACGATCATAAAATTATCTATCAAACAAGCAAAAATTGCATTATTTATGACTTTATCAGTTTTCCTATACAAACGGAAAGAAAAGCTAAGTGTACTATCGTACGTACGTCTCATCACAGTGCCTGGTGGTACCCTTTATCTACGACATATCTATATCTATAAAAAATAAATTAAAGTATTTTAATCATAGATATGGAAGGTGGAAATGAAGATTCTAATAGATTTGAAGACAACGGCTTACGAATTCCGACGAATGTTTTGACCAAGCTAAGTTGCAAATCTGAGAACCTGTGTCGACAACTTTGGTACACGTGCCTAAGTGAGTATTCCATATTCGAACTTTACGATCTGCAGTACCACCGCCACTTGCTAGGACACCGTGTTCATGAGGATTCCAATCAAGGCCTAAAAAATATTATTTCGTAATTTAAAAATTACACTTACATTACAACAAAAAATACTTTCAAAATTTTGTAGATACCTTTAATAGCTGCTTTATGTTTGTCGAATGTAAAAAGAGGTTTCCCGTCAGTCACGCGCCAGTCCCATATATTTAAGCGATTGTCATTACCTCCAGACGCTAGTAATCCATTTAATTCAGACCATTTTAGTCCACAAATCTGCGAGTAGTTTCAATCATGATCATGATGAATTATAACTAGATAATGTTAATTTGTAAATAGTAATTAAAATGGAAATACCTCTTGGCTATGGTTAGTTAGCCGATGATTTGGAGCTGCAGAAGAATCGCGTATATCTTTTACACAAATAGATTTATCTTTGGAACCAGAAAATAAAACATCGCCATGCCAGCTTAACGACGCTACACGAGCAGAGTGATCTAAACGTTGTAAAAGCCTTTTTTCGGTTGCTACATCCCACACTTCAACAACTCCCTTACTGTTGCCAACTCCAATCAAATCTCCCTATATTTAATAATTATTAATTATAGTTATTAATCCAAGTAATAATTTATTGTGAAAAGCAATGTATAATGTGTAGTTAAGATATTCCATGTACGTACACTTTTGTTCCAGACAACGGATGTAACTTTTCGACCAGGATACTGTTCGTAGGTTTGCAATTTAATAGCATCTGACTTTTGTGCAGCTAACTTGAGGAGGTAAACATTTTGATCAAGACCTACGCCCAAGTACCCTTGGGAGGACCAGTCTAAAAGATTTAGGTAGAAATCGTCTTCCAAATCCGGGGCATCTAATACCTATAAACAAACATTTACACGATTAAGGGGTTACATAGCAAATATAGTATACAGAGCACACACACTTCAGCAAAAGAATTAGTACAAGTACAAATGTTAATTAAGTGAAAACAATTACCTTGTATGGTTCTTGACAAATTTTCCTGAAAGCTTTCTTCGATGTTGAAGTCACTAGAGCTTTTGAAGGTTCGCTAATTGGAGAAGTAGAGTATTGGGGCCACTCATTAGCTTGGCCAGGCCTTTCTGCCGAATCATACTATTAGGAGGCAAAAATTAAATGCAAAATGTAGATAAAAAATTGATTTTTAAAATATATTATGTCCACAATTTACAACGTACATGAAACAATCTCCTGTTTAAGCGACTTGGAGTTAAAATATCTCTGGTTGTATGAGGACTAGCGTCTTTCATATCCGAAATCTCGTATCCCAGAACTTCATTTTTCAGCAAGCGGGCGTATACAGTGTCATCCGACTCTCCACGGCGTCTTTTCTTACTTCCCAGCACTGGGGGTGTTTTCTCATTTTCTCCTCTGAAGAATTGTATCAAATCTTGAGCTTTACATGAATAAGTCTGGTCCCACTGATTTCCAACTCTCGTGGGCATAAACCGATCTCCATAACGGGGTTTAGTAGGAGTCGTGGGAGATGAGATAGAATCTGTTACAATAAATATTTATATATTAGTAGTGAAAGTGATAATCGGGTTAATCCTTCCTTACTCATGCTCGTGTACTGTCGAAGATTTAATAAATAAATAAATGTTGATTCGTTTTGTATTGAATATAAAAAGTAAGACACTAAATTGCATATGACTTAGCTTCCTAGGCATTCCATTTCCATTATTATTTGCATTCCATTATAATTTCGGTACCACACCAAAGGAAAAAAGAGGACATATCTTTCTTCCTTCAAACTTGTAATCGTTCGATTAATGGGTATACATACATAACAAAACTTCCCTTTAGTCTTTCTTGGAAGACTCTAAAATACTTATATCATGTGCAGCTTTTTAATGTTCTACACGTATTTAAGTATGCTAAAATATATATACGGCAAAGCTTTCTAAGCCCCATATCTTAGGGGCTAGGGGTCATTTCTATACAGTTCGCTGGTTCACTCCCTTTTCTCAATATCCCTAATCTGGAGAACTAAACAAAAACATTCGTTTTACTACATTTACCCACCCCAACCAAATTCCACGTCCAAAATATGCCACAGGCAAAAAATATTTCTAAAATTACCGTAAATGTAAACAATTTCAAAATTGGACATTATTCCTGTACTTTTTGTGCT
>JAQFYC010002484.1:0-25394 GCA_034694165.1 Tomocerus mixtus
CGCTACCGATACAACTAATTTATCCTATACTAACATTAATCTAAGATTCACACTCATATGCTGTTCGATCGGCAACACAAGCATTAGGTAAACCTTTTCAAGGTAGCAATTATGTTATGATGATATTATGTACGTGACTATAGGTAGCTGTATATGGTGTTCAACAATTTCCCAACTAAAATTAGTTGAGTGAAGGGAGCTAAACAAGGAAAACTGAGACCTGACGCCTATTTTCAGAAAATGCACTCGACTAATTAGATTTGAATGCAGTTACTACTTTTAGCTCCTTCTCTTAACACTCTACTACATTTATATTTATGCAGGCACACCATAATACTAGCTACACTACAGTATACCACTATATAGTAAATACGAATTAAAAACTTTTACCCCTGGAAAATATTCAAGAAGGTTCAGTGGTAAAAAATATCACAAATTATGTTAAAAGGGCGCCACATTTAAAAATAAATGTCGATTTCTATAGGAATTTTTACTTTTTAATTTTACTGAAAGATTTCTGAATTTTGTAACTTGCAAAATTTTAAAGTTCAATAGCTATTTTCTGGTTCCAGTTCTTGCTTGCTTGCTGGACAGTACCTAGATGATATTACATTATAGTCCATAGTCCATACTTAGTATATATTTCGATGATAAGCACGTTCCTAGTTGTCACGGCATAATTAATGAAAGCTCTTAAATTTTATACTGCTCCTCAAGAACTGTGTCGCCTTCTGTTCTCCTATTAGTGTGCTATAAAATATTATACCTTGCCTTACTCACTAAGACTCCAGCCAACGTAAATAACGACTAACTATATATAGAGCAACGGGCAATAATGCACCAATATACTTTGATACTCGTTTTCTTACTACTTTGTACTTTATGCAGACTTCTCCAAGAATTGTGTCGGCAGTATTGTAGTACAGAATTAAGTATAAAATAAATGTTCGTACTAAATATTCAAAGAGAAGATAAGAGTTTTTGCTAATTATATTAAATACGTACCTAAGCATTACATTATTACTTCTACAAATAGGTACCATAGTATTCCTTAGTTGTATGTACATACCTAAATGCATAGAAATGGTTAAGTTACTGCGTATTCCATATAAACTATAAAATAAAATATTTTTATATAAAGTATTTTCCATATAAATTTATTTCGAAATCGATAGATATAATATTTCCTGATTTCGTGGAACCATTGCGAATACAAATGAATCTTACATGTAAATACATGTATGTACGGAACCAAACCATAAGTTGACGTTGCGTTTTGGTTTGTATGTACAAAAATAGAACCAACCAAGTCATTGTTATTTGTAGAGTACTCTTTTCTACGGCACATGCCGTAAGTATGGGGAAAGGCGGAAATACAAGCACACAGTGACAAAGACCTCGTTTGTAATTTCAAGGAATTGAATTTGGAAAGTGCTGCACTGCACATTCATATCTTTACAGTAAATCACTAGAAAAGTAGTTTTGTGTGTCTGTGCAGCACTTCGTGCGTTAAAATTACAGTCTACTCTGATATACCTCTAGTATAGGCACCTACTACGTAATATACATACTTACATACGGGAAATATTATCCTCTATCTGTACTACATAATATCTACATGGAATAATCCAGATCTAAATCCTGAGTGAACGAGTGAGGGTACTTACGTATACATAGTTTAACTAATACATAGTAAAATGGAAACAGGATTGAATGGATGGTTAGCACTAAAACTCGAGTCACTCAAAGTCAAAATCTACGCTTTTATTTCATTACTATTTGACTAGTGCTCCAGTATGGATATATATTGGTCTTGCTTTGGTTTCTATATACTTATCACACACAACCACAAGTGTATGTCCTTCACTTGACTTGGAGTTGGAATTTGGAATTCGAGAGAAAGAAGAGAGAGAAATTACTATTTACTACATATTTACATGAAATACTACATTTATACGATGCGTAGCTCTGAATACTGTTCTATTTTCTATATAGGTAGGTTATTTTGTTACGTAAGGATGTACATACATACACATATGTGCAATATAAACAGCTTATAAATAGGTTATTATTCTCAGCCAGTTTTATATTGCTGTGCTGTGCATGCATGGGCTACTTACTTCCTAGTAAATATAAGAGAGTTGGTGCTTATTCTGCTGGAGAAAAATAGTATTTGTAGACACTATTTACTGCATACAGTAAAAAGTAGAGATTATATGTAAAGGCGGACATTCAACGTTTAGAAAGATTCCCCGAGCTCATTGTTCAAGTGCTGGAGAGAGATCTGTGGTGTGGCGTGGATGTGGAAAGAAGTGCTCTTCAAAACTTTCCTCCTTTCTCCAGTAGGCAGTTGAATACGTAAATGCGTACGTAAAATACTAAAAACTATTGAGTAGGCTTACAACGATTAGCTTCCCTCGTATGTAACGATAAGAGGAGAGTAAAAGTCTGCTGTCTGTTCCTCTGTGTCTGAATGGCAATGGCTCTCCTCTTGTCTTTCCTTTCTGACATACACACACAATACACAGCTACAGTGCATTCTGCTTACAATGAATCACAAAACTCTTTACATATAGTACTACATAGTAAAATTCCTTATAACAATTAATATAAACTATGTAGATGGCTTTAAGAGTCAATAAAAGAGTTCAATGCTATATAGAGATGTAGATATTTACATTGTTCCACAATTTTAGAAAAAAATTTAAAAATTGTTGCTACAAAGGTGGAAATTTCCTTATAAGCGTCCTTATAAGTGATTTTTCCCTTTTATAACCGAATTTCTTAGAATTATTTTTGATTTTAGACATTTTTCTATGCTAACCAAATTAACAGTCATTCTAAAATGTGTAACTGAACTGATGGAGAAATTCGTCAATAGGGGAATCGTTAAAAAGAGAATGGACTGTAGTATTCATGATCTCCTAAATAGATAGAATAGAATAGAATGACAATAACACAATGAAATACAATGCAATAAGCTTAAACAGCGTTTACAGCTATAGAATGCAATAACAGGGAAATAATATTAGATGGCACTTTCATAAAATACTTTTATAAGCTATATAGTTAGAAAGACAGAGAGTGAAAGTGGATAGACAGACAGACAGACATACAAACATTGAAAGGATTATATTAAGTAGGTAGTTGAGTATAGGCGACAGAATTTGTATTGAGTTGAGTGATAATTTGACAGGATGGGCACTACAACCGAAAGCTAAGTGCCACTAACATTCGTTTTAACTCATTTACTAGCACTTGAGAGAAACTGTGAGCATTTGAGCAAGCAATCGGAATGCTCCCAGGCAAATACGTATTATGTACATCACATTACATTACAATTGCTACGTATACTGTTAACTGTACCTATAGGTACGTTGTAAGTTAAGTTAAGTTAAGTAACTATGTATAGTATGCAGACCATTACATTCAAATCACATTCCTTGTCAGCAGTTGACTTCAGCTTGACAACCATTTGTCGATAAGTGCAAATGCTAAATCTAGCGTGCGGCATGTTGTACTTATTTCATGTACTTACATGTATCTGGACATAGTAGCATATTTCCCTCTGTATTTATTTACTTAACTCTTCTACTACTTATTGTTAGTATATAGAAAACAAAACTGTTAAATTAACGACAACTGACTGAGTAAACGAGCTACTTATTTATACATTTGCGAAACTGCACCGCGTTTCAACAATTGCGATTCGGCACAACATTCTCTAACTATTTACTCAATCGTGAAAGTACTAAGGTACCCGATGTGTAAGTGTAGCAAAGAATGAAAAATATATCTTGCTCCATTAACCCAATATGTTAACAGAAACAATAAAGATACTCTGAATAGGATTATTCATTAAAAAGAACTGATAAATAGTATCATCAAAAATCTTTTGCGATTATATTTATAGGTAACTAGCACAATGGAGATAGAAAATTAATCTATCTGTAGCCTTAAAATCTAATAAAAGAAAAAGAAACGCAGTACTGAACATACTATGACTATTGTGGTTGTCGTAACTAAAAATATCATCTTTAAGTAGGTCAAAAGCAAAAAATCGAATATTTGTAACACCGAGAATATAGTATGGAATTTTTATATTGTTGTACCACAGATACATATTATTATTATTCAACATTGTGTAGCTACTGATAAATAGAAGCTAGCATACCGTACCATACCACACCAGACCACTATACTTAAAAGCACAGTAGAATGAAAGAAAAAATCGCAAAATGATTTCAATTCGGTTCAGCAAACTTTCTTTTGTGCTATGAAACGGATGCTGAACTATATAGCACTTCTTTGTTTAACGTAACTGCATTGACTTCTGTTCTGTAGCAATGCAAGACAAAAAGCTACTCCAAAGATGCTTTTGACAGCAATTTTCTCATACGCCTCCCAATGTTTTATTTTTCTTTCTTTTCATTTGACTTGACTCCATTCAACAACAATCATATCCCAGTTTTTATTATCTTTCCACTTTCTTTCAAACAAAACCAAACCAAACTCAACCACTAACCTAAATAACCCCATTTTTTATAAAACGCAAGTCTAAACATTCAACAAAGATTTTTTGTGTGCTTATAATTAAACAGATCATCTGTACCAGACCACACAGATATTTATTATATATATAATTATCACGCAAATACAATATCATAATTTTTTAAAAAGTTTTCAACGAAATGAAACTCCAAATGCATGTAATTACATGGTGAAAATCGTTTTCTTATTTTCATTTACGTGCAACAATTATTAACATTTTAATTTAAATTGCAAACTTGACAATTTACATGGCACTTGGCTACGTTTTTATACAGTTTGTGTACATAATTTCCTTCTCCGTTCAGGTATACAATCAATTGTACTAAAAATTAAGACACCTAGTTTCTTCCTTAAACAGACGTATATTAGCAATAAAGTTTTATAGATTTCAGACAGTGTGGAGTATTTGAGTATTAGATAACTTCCCAAACTGTAGTACGGTATATATCTGTAGTTTGAGCCATATCATGGACGTACGTTTACGTGTACTACGTGACATGAGTGAAATTCGCTCTGAAATTAGTAGGCCGCCCAGTAAGTTTATAAAATGTTGTGGTTGTTTATTGCTGGCAGAGAGTTATCCTGAGATGTATTATTGCACTAATATAAGATAAGAGTTGTCAGATGATGACAGAAAAGTTATTTGTATTAGGTGGGAGAGACTAAAAGATAGTTTGAAGCAACAAGAGTACTAAACTACAATAAGTACCTACGTACACCTACTGTCTACATCTATATCGAGATATACATACATAGTATAGATATATGGACAGTCAAGACTTCAAGACAGGAAAAAGTGAGACGAAGCGAAAGAGAATGCTTTTCGTTTGCCAAATAGAGTGAGTGAGTAAGATGAGAGTCATTTAGTTTGAAAGAGTAAGTAAGTAGGTATGTTACGTGGGAAAGGAAGTCTGTGTATTATAGTTACTTACGTAAGTAAAATAGTTATTGTTGGTTGGTGAACTGTATAATATTTGTATGAGTGAGTATAAAGGAAGAGGAAGTCGAGTAGAGAAAAAGTAAGGAAAAGTAAGTAAAGTGGGAGAGAGTGTGATTTTTGTGAAAAGAGGAGTTGATGTTGAAGGAGGTTATTGTATGATGTATGGATTGTGTATGGGGAGTGAGTCTGGAGTCTGGACTGGATGTTGTGTGTGTGGACTGTGGACTACACCCATACTCACTCTTACTTATTTTCGAGGGCACTCTTGAGGAATACTGATCAGGATAAATGTTCTCCAGAAACTAGTTGCAGCAATTTATATTCTACCTTGGATCACATCACATCACATCACATCACATCAGGTAGATATCTTACTAGTAGATAGCTAGTCCACAATGTAATATTATGTGCATATACGAATAGTAAACTGTTTGTCTACTATGTACATAAATACACACACATTACATTATACCTGTACCTTTTCTTCTGAGCCTCCCTTCTTCTTAGATACACAAACTAACGCAAATGCCATAGGCAGGAAGGACAATTACTAACTTTTCCTTTAAAAAATAAATTGTCATCAGCTTCTTTGAAATTTATTTAGTGAATGTAGTACTTATACTAATATGTTCATAAGACTTACAAAAATAATACCCATGCCTTAATTATAATAAACTTTTTTGCAAAACCTGCTTGATGAATTCATCCATTTTTAAACACAATGTGATGTTTCTGCAAATGTGATATTATTTGTTGGCTAAAACATCAAAAATATTATTACACGTAATGATTTTCGATCATTTTTTGAAGGCACGGGAAAATAAGTTCTATACAAATTGAACCCCTAATGCCCGGTAGGCCTTCTAATCCACGACATTTTCATTGCCTTATAAGCAAACACAAGCTGTGTTTCTAAGTGTATTCATCTACCTATCTATGCACTAGCAGTAAAAGACCGGGCAATAATGCAGTCTAATGTAATTTTGATTGATGTCCTTCTTTGTTTTTCCACGTGAACGGTCTTCTGGGGAAAAGAATTGTGAAAGAAACTAATATTTAGACATAAATATAAGATTTTTAAAAATGAGATTCAAAATATAAGGAAAAGTGAAAGACGTCACAACAAACCTTATACTTTCACTACGCTAAAGTTTATCTATGTAGGAGTACACTGCTTTCGAAATCATAAAATAAATAAACCATTGCAAAATGGATGTAACCAAACGGCTGATCTAAACAATGTCATCAGAGTGTGATTTTTCTAGATGACAATATTCAGTGGACACATTTGAATTCTCATGAAATTGTAACAATAATTGTCTGTCTGTAAATAGCCTCCGAGGACGGACAAAAATAGAAAGCGTCATTATAAAGCGATTTCTCAGACACTTAAGTACATAGGTACAAGGCAATCGGTACATTTGTATTTCTTATACAAATAACATTGTTAACTACATAAATATTAGATATACATGACTTTACTATTGTATATAAAATATATTGTATACAGTAGAAAGATAATATAATAAACATCAGTAAGAAAGTAAATACTAAAGTACATATAAAGTAGGAAGGTACTTCAATTTCAGACCTACTTATTCAAATAACACAGATAGATGATCCTTTTAACATATAAAAATATTTCTCCTTGAAAGTTATAATAAAATATGAATATCTAGGTTATCCAAAAACTGCGTTACAAAAAGTTAAGAATATAACCAACAGAAATTTTTTCTCGTTTTATTTTGTGCATGCTAGAATAAAGATAACAACATGTTTACTACATATTTCAAAGTATCTACGTATTTACTACTATACAGATTGTATTACTCAAGCTAGATTACAGCATCCTTACAATTACAACCAAAAATCTTTGCTATTTCTATTTATTTCAGTTCTTAGATTATTAAAATTTCCTAAATATGATACGTATTTTTTATATCTCTTATTTAATTCATACAGATAAATAATATGTGTCACTACTATTTTCTAATTTAGAAAATATTATTTTCAATATTTATCTGTACATACTAAATAAAGCTAACATTGCGTAATTGCCTAATACTTACCATTTGCTTCCTACAAAAAGAATGCGTCATTTCGCTAAAATATTAATGCAAAAAATAATGTCTATACGAAGGCTGAAAAGATCTAATAATTTCGCAGCGACGTTTCGCAGAAAGAAAGGAAACGCCAACAAAAACTTTGCGGGATACATTACATTATTGAAATATCTAGTAGTATTAATTGGGATTTATATAGAGCACTAGAACTAGAACGAGAGCAGAGTTTGAGTTCAGTCAGTTCTTTTCCTCGGAAATTGCCAGTCCGTGTCTGCATGTTGTGCTGTGCTCTTTCTGGGCATCATTTTATACAGCTGATACCGCAGCTCGGGATGGGAGAGGAAATATCAAATAAAATACCGAAAAATGGACATGGCCAAATATAAAGGGATAGTTTAGTTTAGACTACACGTTTTGTTTGGATACTTTCTGATAGAATGGAGCTAATGAGATTCTGCTTTCCCTCCAAAGTTTAATACAGGAAGATCAATTCTAGAAAGCTTGAGACTACACACCAAAATGGAGAACAGAAAAATTCTGCACCTCACTCCGCTCAGTTATGTATACTAAATGTATACGTTTGTATTTATGTATATGGATATACTATACTAAATAAATATATAAAATACATATCGTCGCTTAAATATCAAAATGTGCTAGGAGACAATTGTATTGCTAATCCTTTAAAACTCGTTTTTTGTAAAGACGCAGAAACTGCTAAGGTACAATTTATTAAAATTAAAATTGTTGGTATTAATGTTGCTAAATGAAATTTACATTTAAAACTGTGTCTTGTGTCGACTTTGAAATATAAGTGACGATATATTGGTATATTAAGCACAGTTTGTATCAAATATAACAAGTATAAATAAAACTAGTGAGTGAGTGAGTATTAAAAGTACTTGGGGATATTCCTCTTTTTAGAGTGAAAGCAAAATGGGTCAATTTCGTTTCCATAATCGATTTACAGCTTGTAAAAGCACCTTTGCTCATTCAATGGGCAAAGAAATATCTACACAAGGCAAAGGAGGGACGAGATGCTACTTAGGTACTTACCTAGCCACACAATATTAGTTGAATAGAATAGGAATACATGTAGGTACGTGTACTGTACACTCCATTATATTACACACATAAGTATACATGAATAGATCTAACGATCTACCAACCATAGTTATCTACCTACTTTATGTATGCATGAAGTTTCTACATGTGTCTACATGTAGCTAGATCTACCTATAGACACAAGACACAACTGAAATTCTGAATAGATAGATTATCCTCGAACCTATTGGCCTTTGCAGGTGGTAGGTACCTATTTAAATTCATTTGGAATCTACGATCTCGTCTCAGGGAGCGACTCACTCAAAAAATCTATCCAGAGACACAGAAGGGGGAAACTATTACTTACATTAGTAAGATTACCCCAAAGAAATAAAACTAATACGTACTTACTGTAAACGTAACCGTAAACGGTAAAAGGGTTTGGGTTTGGAGGAAGGCAAGTTTAATATATTATTATTTAGGTAATATCAATATCCCAACTTGCTCAATTCAACTATCTGATGACTTTAATGCAGTGTTTGTATTCAAGAAGCATGCAATCCTGATATATTAGTCTGTCCGTCCTTGCTTTCTTTTTTTGGCTAAATCTACTCTCAAACTTTCATTCGTACTTAATGGAGACTGCATCTGCTCTACTTATGTACTATAATATACCTACTTACTATACCTACGTACGTACTCAAATAAGTGCTTTAGCCAAAATACATGATAAAATAAAGTTAAACTGAAACTTCAGCCATCATTTCAACTTCAAGAGTAAGAATCTACAAAGTAGTTCACAATTTTTACTAAATTTTACAATATCCCTATATATTTACGTACAGGAATATAAGTTATAATATGTAATTTAATCATATTGGTAGAAATATCAACTATTTTCATATACAAAATTGTAAGTTAAAGTTGCCCACATTAATTTGTGTACATACATAATATATATATATACAGATTTAATGTCTGTGTAGCTTTAGTGGTAGAATACGTATCTTATATAGTACGAAATACGTGTAGGTGGATCACAGAAGAAAATATCCTTTTATTTTCTCCATACTTACGCTGGTATATAATAATACTCATGCCACAATATTATCCGCAAATGAAATATTATAGTTCTACGGTTCCATGTGTTAGCTTTTCTAATAATTTAGTGTTTGCAAATAAATGGAACATATGCCACAATGCAAGAATGTTTCTTGAGCAAATATATTATAGCGAATATGCTGTATGCTTATTCCTTTTCTACCTACAGGAAGCTAACAATAAGTTAATATTAATGAGCTAGAAAGGAAGGATATTATTAAACATAAACTCAAACCTTATTTATCCACATGTATCTACATGTGCATTTGTATACATATAGATATATTTTGCAAATCTGTCTTAACTTATAAAAGACAACTTTCATTTCATATTTTGTATTAAGGAAAGCCAGTCCAGACCAAAACCAAACCAAGTTAATCCAGGATTTTTCTCAGATTAGCTGCATATTAGCTTCCTGGATTTTCTCTATTAATCATTCCTTCAAACTTCCCACGGAGCACATTTACTTGTTCAACACAAACAATATACAATACACAATACAACACAGCTTGCTTTCTCCCACGTATTAGCAAATATTCATCATTCTGTCTCTGCATCCATAAAATCCTTATTAGTTGGCAGGAAAAATTATTTAATTTCATTATATTATATTAGCACACACATCTCATTCTATATAGTTCTAGCCTACAGATAAACTAATAGGAGATTACCTACCCACCTAAATAGACAACCATAATAAGTAATAACAATAATGCAGTAGCTTCTTCTGTCTAAGCTTTATTATCTTTGTCAGTTCTATGAAGAAAGTAAAAACACAAACACACTAAAGAAAAGTAGAATCTAACAAAAGGTTCATTCCTGCAAAATTTGCAAAATTCATTAGCTACCTACTGGCAGCGTTTCCTTTATATTAATTTCATTATAAATAAATCAATGTCAATTCTTATTGCATTTCACACTTAAATATCTACTTCTAATAAATTAGAAAATGGTTGTAGCCATTGCAATATTAATTTTTTGCAAGGTGGTTTACAATTCAATTACTTTAAGATTTACTAATATGCAATACAAAGAAATAACACAAGAATTGATTAATTTCCATTCGTTTACGGTATCAAACATAAAATTACTCAATTCGGTTCTCTGGCATCTCGAAACTTTATAATAATTAGTAAAATGTTTATATGTATTTTTGCCACAGCGTAGTTTTTCTGCTAGAAAAGATTTTACATTCTTGCAGCTTATTAGATTTCTAATCGTTTTGCATTTCTTAACTTTGAATGTATTTAATTTGATTGCCAAACGCAAAGAATTTTCCGGATGCCGCGGATTCCTTTTCAACATAATTGTTTAATCCCATTATGATGCATGTAGCTTTCCATTAATTTATTTGGCATTTAATTAAGGAATTTAAGAAGTCTTGTTTTAAAATTTCACCTTTACCTAAGTAGTACTATTCAGGTATATTAAATATAATATTTAAGCATTAATTACAATTCCACATTTACATAGAGATATATTTAATGTAGCTACTATACCTATGTGTTTCAAAATTAATAGTAATACATAGTAAGTATTTTGTATTTAGGTAGAAGACAGTTGAACAAAGGTTAAGTTAGCTATACTGACTATGCGATTAATTACAATTTGGTTTCTATGTATATCTCTAGAATATTAAAGTACTGTATTAGCATGTAGCTGTGTTTAATTAGCCAGTTAGCCTACATACACGCACATAAGGGAACGAACACACTTCCTCATAGTGGAATTTCTAGATATTTATATTAGACACACATGAACTACTACAATACAATACAATACAGAGTAATACATATTCTGAACATTAAATGGAAAGGTAGACGAACGGACTTGGATTGTATTGGACGGAGTTGGAGAAATGATATGAAGATCGTATGTACATTGGCAGTATTTCTCCTGGCTCTCTCTATGCAAATCCGTTGCATGCGTCCCTGTCATTATCAACTGATAAGAATAGAGTTTGTTGTGTAAGTGTTGGCTTGCATGCGATCAAAAGAGCCAAAGCAAGCCAAATGCAAACTAGCTATAAGCTAATGTATGTAATGTCACAGTAATGTGATTCGGTAACTTGTAGGAGTAGCATTGCATTCTATAGTATTGTGTATTTCCTCCGGCACTTGCTCACACTCACCATTTCGATTCAATAACAAAGACAATATCACAGACTCTACACTAAACTCAAAACTATGTATGCATAAAGGCAAATGTCAAGCTAAAATAACACCAACCAGAACCAGCACAACTTAACGTAGCCTATATAGTACCTGAAACTAAAATTTAGTTACGTAACTTAACTAAGGAAACCTCATTATTGCATTAGGCATACATAAACGAAGCAGTTTTTACTTATGTGTGCATATGTCAACGGTACACGCTATCAGTGTAGAAAATTAACATTTCTCCTTCTGAGATGCTTTTGAATTTAGAATAGCTATGTAAAGGATGTTTTTTAATTGTATTTTTAAAATATCGAAAAATGGTTACAAAATGTTTACTATTGCAAAATATTAAATGTAATAAATAAATCATTAAAGCCGGCATAAAAACTTTGGAAGCCCAGCCCACATGCCTATGGATAGTGGTATGCCGTTGACCTATACACACAACATAAGTAAGTACCTAACTGAACTAATATATAATATTTCTGTGTGTTTATATATCTTATATTTATGTTTCAGGTTTAGCAATTTGATTCAATAATAGTGTCCCATGAACTGCATTCATTAAACTACGCAAGGGCTTACTAACTTTATGTACCTACCTAACTAGTTAACTAGACTATTGCATTAGATACATAAAACCTCTTATTGCTCAGTCCTTTATACAGTATACATATACATAATATTGAAATACTACTATTATGTAGGGCTAAATTCGAACAATAGAATCCGCCAATATATTTCATAATATATTTTACTATATTCTAGTGCCTACTAAAAATTTTCCGGTATATATTAGTAGTATTAGATTTTGCACACAAAAGAAATAAATGGAACAGCAAGCTATCGTGGCAATACAATGCATTGCAATGGACACTAGAAACTGAACTGAACTGTGTTGTGAGTGCATTGTATTATAGCAAATCCATAGTTCACATTATATGTATTGTACTTATTGTAAAGCATAAGTCACAACTGAACCTAAAGGGTACATATTAGCGGATTTAAAGAAATTAAACATGGAGGACACTCAGGCACAGGCCAAGCCAGGATCACGCCTCGAAAATAAATTTTATACATATACAGCACATACATTACATAATAAAATACATACATAACACACACATTGTTATAGTTGTGTGTATTTATGTACAATGCACACACAAACACAACAACAGAAACAGAACACACAGCAAGCAACCAAAAGGACTGCATTAATGTGGAGCAAGAAAACACAATAAATATTTACAGGTAGTTTATGACCCGGGCGTGTTTTGTTTGACTTTTAGCTTATTGTTAGTTAGTAGAGAGAGTCCAACTTTATTGTGCTTGACTTTGGCTTTCTATTGTATTATTAATACATTAACCGCTGGACTTTATGTCCTCCAGGAGCTATAAGCCTCTCTTTAGCACGTAAGGAAGAATGACTGTATTAAATGAATGTAATTCTCTTAATTCTCCGATAAACTGATATGATATGTCTCATTAACCTAAAAATATTTTTATACACTCAGCCATTTTCACCACTTTTTCTATTTCGGACGTTAAATACTAAATGGCTGAATGGCTAAAAGGCTAATGCCATGCAACACGAAATCCCAACCACTATAACTGACTATTAGGTACATTTATATGAATACGTAATCTTTAGCTAAATAAGAGCTAGAATTTGTGTCACTTGCTTTAGACAGTTTATCTATATAGCTAACCCTTTATTTACATAGGTACTTAAATACTACCTACCTTAACTAACAAACAGTATGAATTCTTTATGGCGTCACACCATTCTACTCTGTTAGTTTTTGATAAACACTGTTAAAACGTTATTGCTTACTATTAGTGCCCCGCTTGCTTCCCTAATCCATAATACGTATTATTCGCATAAAGATGGTTTTACTTTCCTTCTGCGTCCCAAAATCTGCAATGTTTTTTCCTTAAATGCTAAGTTACACTTCTACGTTGCAAGATTTTGCTATTTGATGTCTTATTAATGCTTAGGGCTTACAGTGTACAATATTAGTTTGAAAGTCAACTCTCAAGCTATAAGAAAAGTTAATATACCTATTTGTAGGACACTGAGATTTGCTATTTATCTAAACAGGTAGTATACATATGTATATTTACATGTTACAATACAGGGCTCCATTTTTGACTTTATTTTAGATAAATACCACAAGGATGCTTGATATTTTCATCATAATTTTGTATATTTTTATGTATTGTACAAATAGCTTTTAACAATTAGTGATAAAACTTAAAATTTGCGTACTAATTTTTCCTGTTTTTGGCAATAAATAATTATTTCAAAAAAATTCTGGTAAAATCCATCCTTACGCGGAAAAATAGGTAAAAATTTTCTACATTTGCCTTAGCGTAAATATATAACACAGGAGAAGTTTTTAATAGACGAAGATTTGTTATTACTAAATATCTTTAACCGACCCTGTACAATTTTGTAGTATACTAGTTAAGTAACTACTATAAAGGAATGTAAAATGCAGTTATGATTAAATTGTGTGTAGTAATAGAAATGAAAGGATTTTATTCTCTTGAGAAAACGCTGACTGACTTTCTTCAACATTAAACATGGAATCTCTCCTAGCCGTTATATGTATGTATCTGTAACATAATAAATGCAATCAGTAATTGGACGAGGTCTTGCTGAAACAAATTCGGCATACTCTTCCCAAAGTCAACTATAATGCTGTATACGTACAAGAATAAAGAATAAAGCTTTCTTTGAGGAGGGAAGTACTAAAGTCAACTAAATACTACTTGTTACAGTATAAGTACTTACATAATAGAAAGAGAGTGTGGATGTGGATATGGACAAGTAGGTAGTTTATATTGCACTTTTCCCGTTCAAGAACTTTGTAGTATTTCGAATTTAGTAGGTACATTACAGAGTTACAGAGTTACAGAGTAAGTAAGTAGTTCAACTCAACTGAACTGAACTGTTGCCCAAGACTCTGCTAACTAAAAAGAAGCTAACAACGTACTTAGTTATGTTAATGCTTATGGGAATTTTGAAGAGCAGTAAACTCTCTTTAGAGGATACGAAGAGGAGCTCAACTTAAGCTTCTATTAGTAATCTACATTACACTAAATATCATAAAAACTCAAGATTCATGAAAATGCTTAATCTCATTCCCTATCCTACTATACTGTACTACACTGGTCAGGTTTCACATGTACTCACATCTTATATTATATGAAATAAATACCAAAAGCTCTTTTACAAATGATATAATAAATGCTAATACTATATAAACATTATTTATTATAATAAACTACTTCAGTAGTACTTTTAGGTAATTCGTGGAATACGATTGCGTCAATAGATTTTAATGCTAGTGGGTGTATCTAATCATGTAAGTATTGTTTGTGAAGATAAATGGATAAATAGTTCTAAATTAGAATTGGATCTCATCCATGAAGGCATAAAATAAATTATAATACACACAACGATAAGTTCAGAGTTCAAATCTTAGAACTTTTAGTGCTATAAACATTTTATAAAAGTTTTTATTAAACATTTCACGTGACAATTACCATTTCATCAATCAAAAATTTGTTAAATATTAAAATTCCAAAATATGTTGAGAATATTTTGAACAATGTGTTTCAAGGCATTGCTTAGATGTTGGTCTTGAATACTGCGCTATAAAGCAATGCCATTTTCTAGATTTGTGGAAGTATATCTGTGTATCTGTTCATTGAAGAACGTCAGTTAAATTAAATAAGCGCCTGCCGATGAGAAGATTCATTCGATACTCGCTGTTTTCCTCAGTAGCATATAATCAATTTATGTTCCCATACTTTGTTTCACACGTAGGGCTTTCTTTCTCTCTTTTTGATTGTTGTCTTGTGTGTGAGTGAAAATAGTCTAACTAACTAACTAAGCAACTACTTAGCGAAAACCAGAAATCCCTAGGTGCCTATACGTATACATGTACCTAAGTAGCTAAACTATTTCTACATACAGAATACAGATCCAACTTAAACTTGCGTTAAGCTTAAATTTCTCCGAGACTTCTTTCTTTGTTCCTCCGACTGACGGCTTTGACCCAATTGCACCGCACTAACTCTTTATCATATCTTGTCGACATAAAGTATGGTAGGGGCAGAAAACTCTCTGTACTATGTACTTACGTTAGACAAGATAAATAATAAAGCAAATCGGAGTAATTTGGTCGTTAAATCTACTTATACTAACGAAGTAAAATATATGTAAGAAGTAAATATTTATTTGGTGGCATTCAATTAAAGCATTGATAAAACAGTATCACAGTATTTTGCTAGTGTTTGTGTTTGTGTTTAGATTTTGCTTTTATAGAAATATATGGGAAGTTAAGGTAATCATTTAAATATAAGAGAATAAGGGTGACGTGCAAGGAACTTAATTACTGGAAGGGAACATTGTGACAAAGTGGAAATTTGTCGCATTAGCTTCACAACCACTCATGTTGTATTTCACAAAATAATCTGACGTTTATGGAGCAATTTTTCAACTAAGCAGTTCTTAGTTATCTTGAAGAAAATACTGCAGCAAAAGCATAAACAATTACTATGCATGTTCTACAGTTCCTTTTAGACCTGACGTTTAATTTTATGTTATAATATTATTACAGTACACACTACAGTAGTTATACTAGCAGTCCCTATTCACAAGTCCAACTGTGCTCCGTCGTTCACTATGTTTGTACTATAGAAGAAAATAGCATTTAACGTGCTCGCAAAGAAAGTCGCTTTAGCTACCCATGTTTTTGCTGTCTTGTTAGTCAAGTTAAGCTATAACTTATAATAAGTACCTATAATATAGCCTACTTTAAATACTTACTTCCAACAACAAGCAAAATACATGCTTTAGAATACAGAACAGCTCACTAAAATAGTTGCACACTTTTATTTTATACCAATAATAGTACCTCCGCATAGTAATCCTACATAATATCTCCCATGTCCGTATTTCCGTATCATCCTGCATTATACTATTATACTAAAAATAGCTACATATAAAAATTATGATTACGTGTACGCATAAGAATTTTATTTTTACTTGTCGTGTGCAAAAGTACTTAGGGGGACACATCTACGAAACCTTAAAATGCCAACCGTCCCAAACAATTATGATATTTATTGCAACAAAAAGTGGATTAAATTTTGGAAACAATTAACTTTTTGCAAATGTAAAAGCTATAAAATACTTATTTCTATTTGTATGCGCCATTATATGAATTTTTGCAATAGAATTGCCAAAAAAATATCTGAAATTGTTTGAAACGAATGGAGTTTAAGTTCCATAAGGAGAGGCGCACCTTAATGCTAGCTCCTATTATGTAATATGCATAGTATATTTGACAAAAATAAGAAATTTGCTACATAAATGCATGAAGGGATTCTAAACAATATTGAAAACGGTTGTGTTGTGTTATGTACGCATTTTATAGATCCGCTTACGATCAGATGTGATGTGATGCAAGGCAAAGGGAAGAGAAGCTGTTCTGTAGTATAAGCCTTGTAGTTAGTGTTACACATTTGGCTCTTCTATTTTGTCTTCGCATAAACATCAAGGATGTCATTACACGAGGATGTCAACTAATATAGTATCTGAAGTACCGCATCCGCAGACTAAACTAGACTAGATACAGAATACAGACACTACTGTGCGTATAGCTTAAGTGTTGTGTTGCCGTTATGTCGTTGGCCAAGCTATGACACGCACACTGCGGGAGTGTCTATAAATGTTCTAATATTTTTAACTAAAGAAAGGAAGGGCCAACAAGGTGGTTGAATTTATGCATTTATTCATTTACTTTATGATGATATGCACAAATATCAGCTGGAAATGGGTCGTAAATGTTTCGACTTTTCCAACGAGAGCATTAGGCAAATGATCTTTGTGCACGTGCACTGGAATCCTACTACACACTAAGCTGCTCTTAGATGTCTACTATTTCTATATACATATAATATCTAGAATGTCTTTATACATACTCCACATCCCACTCTCAAGTATGAGATGACATTACTTATGCGTATGTCACTATGTCGAAAGTAGGTAGCTATAACTTTTCCACACTTCACTTGACTATAACGGCTTTTACTTCATTTGATTGGGAATTGTCACCATCTCTCTGCATTATACATCCTCTTATGCTACATAAGAATAAAGGTACTTAATCCAGAACTAATATTCCTATGCTTCTGCAGTATTTATATTATCTCATGAGATATAGTACCGTATCTAACTATGCTAACAATAAGTATCGATACATAATATATTATGTTAACTGATGGAATAGGCATTGTGTCGTATTTTTTAAGTGTGAGAATTAACTTTCTAGACAATTTGACACTAAATTCTCAAAAAAATTAGATTTTTAGTTACAAACTAAAAAGAAATAAGTATAAGAGTACGTACAGTACACATAAATACTTCAGTTTGTGTACATAGTATGTACATAGAAGAAATGCGTAAATATATCAAGAAAGTATAAATAAATTCGAGCAAGTAAGGGAATACAATCTTTCACCATAATAAAAGAAAAGAACGGATGAAGAATAACAAACGAGTTGTTGTTTCCGCTTAGCCCTAATCATTTCCTCTGCGCTAAAGTGCGGTGAGAACACAGGGAAAATAGCTCCATATAAATAGCCTACCTAATATTATAGTAAATAAACATGAACACACTTTTAACACTTACACCTACAACTCTTTTACGAGATCCTACTTGCCTAAGTACACCGTATAATATGGTATAGTCGGTTTCTTTGGTTTATTACACACATGATTCCTTATGACTGGTTTTGGTTTGGATTGCAATTGCGATGCAAGGGGGAACATAAAAGGAATTCCATCTATGTAGTAAATCCAATCAAATCGCATCGATGCGTCCCAAAAAATCGACGAGCATTACACCATTCTCACTTCAAAGATTTTCGCCCCTTTACAATTGCAACGCAACAATCTCCGAAAAAAGGCACAAGAGTAGAATCCGGGATTTAAAATAGGATAGTAATAGTGTATCATCATTTCTCAACTCGATGATTCCTTAGACCACCAACGACACCACCAGTTTCAGGTTTGCAAAAAAAGTATAGAAATTACCGGAAATCGGTGCTCTTTTGACTTGTTTGATATTTGATGAGTCAGAGTGCAAGTGAAGCAAAGTTATCTGAAACGTAAAACAATTAAAAAAATTAGAGTTCCTCTTGCATTATGCATAATGTGGTGTATTTAAGTTAGATATACCCGAGAAGACGGATTTTAAAGGAAATGTAGAGCAAAAGGACTATATGGGCACTTGATTTGTACACTTTGTATATATATGCATATAAGGACGTAGTTTTGTATGTACATAGTGAGTTAATGCCAGAACGCAGGGAGCTGATTGTGTGTAGGAGAAATTATGTATCCGGTTTCGTAGCAACCCACTTGACGTTTTCCTTCCTACTTACAATTCCTATCCCTAATGCTAGTACATAGTAGTGCAATACAATACAATACAATGTCGAATGCTATGCAAAGAAGTGAATAGTGAACCACAAAATAAAGCTAGAGCAACGCAAAGGTATTATGTGTAGTGCGGAGGAGTGTAGCTACTTAAATGTATAGAGTATTTGTAGCTGTGACTGTAACTATACTAATGTCAACGTTACATAACATTACAGTCAATCTTCCCTCCTTGTTCCCAGTAAAGCACGTAATGTGAACGTGAGTATCTTATTCATGTAATTTGGGACCGATAATTCTTGTTTCGCTACAGTGATTTCACTCATTCAAGTCAGAGAAGTTCCTTAGCTCAGCTCCCCACACCAAACCACACACACCAACGGAGAAAAGACCTTTTTCACAAACGGAAGCCAGAAATACCACTTTCCTTCGTTGTGCCATAATGCGCCAAGTGACAATAATAGACTCTGGGTTACTAAGTTAACTCACAAAAGAAATAAAATCAAACAACAATACAATCTACAACACATTGCATTATCAAATGCCTAAATAATAATATTCTCTGCTATTCTCAGCCCAAACTCAAACTTAGAAGATTAACATACATTTATATTATAACTGAGACAAGATTCGAAGCTACCGCACCGTAAATAATGCTCACATGTATCTATTTATATTGCTACTACGAATTTGTTTTACGTAATGTATGCACTTCACTGATTTCTAGTATTCGTTACTTTTACTTAAATGAGTAAATAATTAATATGTGTGACCTTTCAAATGTTAAGGAGCATCTTTTTATGTGTCATTGTCATTTATTGTATGTCATAATTGCAATTTAAAAATGAATAACTATGCCACGAGACCAAAAACAAATTTTATGCCTCCTTAATACAAAATAGCTTGCATAGTTAATATGTAGTTAATATAGTAGCAAAAGAAAAATCAAAGATTCAGGCTAATTGCCACTAATTTCTATTGCAATTCCCACATAATATTATGTAAAGTTGGGGTAGCTACAGTACTTGTTAATTTGCATAATAATAATATATTTAATATTCTATGAACATACACGTACAATATCATTTAAGTAGGTATTTACATGTAATTTTATTTTTCATTGCATAAAATGTAATTAAATGCACGAATGCAACTAAATGCTCGTACTATTACAGTTTAGTTGGTAGCGTCAAATGAACTCAGGCGCAATATTATATATTTCTATGCATTATCCGTTTTCTTAATAACATGCCTAATTTTACATAGATTTGTATACATTCCAAAATCTGCATACCTACACAGTACAAATAAGTATAACAATTATTACTTAATATGACCTTATGCAATCCTCTTACGGATAATTATGTCCATAAAATTTTAAACCCAGAGATTCTTATTCACGGGACTGAAATAAAATAGCCCTGTAAATAAATATGTACTAGGTACTTTATTTGAGAAGGATTAAAAGTTGTAACTGTGATACAAATATACGTAGCCATGAATATTGTAGGTACTATTAGTATTACTTGTTGTTCAGGAAAACTCTTAAATAGAATTACTTTACAAGCCCGTTAATTTGCAATCAAATGAGCTGTAAGTGAACAATTACTATGAAGTTAGTCCCACATTTATAGAAATATACAAATATCTGCTAATTCCCATCGTATGCAAGCAAAACAGGAAGAAAAAGGCAAAATGAGAAAGTTGACAAAGACCTAAATCACTAATTACATAGAATGGAATGTAAAGGCGTGTTTCAGGAACTAAAGCACCACAACTTTACGTCAGCATCAATGGAACATACCTAATACATACTACTTAGCACATAAAATTCTCTGTTATACTTATTAGGTATATAGGTAAATACAAGTTTACAGAAATGTATTACATATTGCATTGAAATTTTAACGTATATCAATATGTATGTATGTAAACTTGTAATATTGGTATATATTATAAGTTTAAGTTGTAAGTATTGTTTGTAATGGAGTGAGTAGTAATAATTTTATACAGTGAAATGTAAATGGTATGGTAGTTGTGTTGTGGCTGTTCAAGTTAGTTAGTGTGGAGCGTGGAAGTATGGAACTACGTTTAGTTACATAATGAATATGTGGGTCCATGAGATTCCTTTCGCTTCCTATTGAACCCGTAGTTAGATCGTAAAATGCATAAATCTTTGAGAACAATAGAGCTCTAATTTCTCCGTCTTTATTCACAACATGGAAATTAGAGCTGAGTCAAGACAATTCCTTTCCCATGCACACTAAAGCACAGCTTAAAGTTCAAACATGCAAATCTCGTGAATTGCCTCTACATACGTACGTACATACATACATAATTTAGTAAACACACTGAAAAGAATGGCAACATTCAGAATTCTAAACCAAAACTACTAGGAACTTGGAGGGAAAAGATTGCTATGTAGTGAACTTCCCTTGTAAACTATCTAATAATATATATCTTACTTAAAAAATACTTTGCTTTCCTTAGTTTGCAGTAAATAGAATGAAATGGTTTTAATTTATACGTATGCAAGTACTACGAGTGGGATTGTGTCCATTTTATAGCATAGAAAATACATAAAATGTGTACATAGATATACGAGGAATGTTCAGTATAATTAAAGCACTAAATACAAATAGCATTAGTTATGTTCTGCATTTAGAGATTTGTCACTTTTCTACGGATGTACGAGTAAATAAATGTCATTTTCCCTACAATGTGTAGGTACTAAGTATAATTTGTTATATTTGTATAATATCAGATGCATGTAGTATGTAGTTATTTGTAAATGGTACTTTGTATATAGTATATAGATGCATGTAACTAGTTAGGGATACGATAAGCTAATCCAGACTTGTTTTAAATGTGAATAAAGCAATGACTAAGTTGACGAGCGACAGAAAATCTATATTACTCAAATCACAGTTGAAAAAGTTCACGAAGGAAATTCGTTACGCCCTGCCCTAGCCTGCCCTGGCCTGGTCTGGTCTGGTCTGGCTTGGCGTAACTTAACTTAGGTTAGTCTGCCTGCCCTTGCACTGCAATAGAGTAAAACGTGAAATGAGCCGACCATGTCATTTGCGTCACGCCTTTGAATTTCCAGACTTACATTCCTATTAGCACAATTTCCTCTATGGATCTATAACTCAAACTCAACTACTATAATGTAGCTCCTATGCACTAATAAAAAAATCGAAAAAATACTTTGTATTTGTACATACGAGGGGAACTTCAATTATCCGCATCCCTTAATTATCTTTCATGTGATACATACTACATACATAAAATATTGGAAATATTATTACACACTGTACTGCTGCGTAGAATCTGCAATAATAATAGCAATCCCTCACGATCTCAACAAAACAACTCTTTTTTCTACTTAAAAATAAAAATGTAAGGTACCTTATAGTATAGTTACCCAAATGTAATTTAGTCGCATAAAGCACAATAACCAAATAAATAACTACCTGTAAGTGTAAATTACAGGAAACTTTGTTTTTCCTCGTATATTTTTATATTATGATGTGAGTGTACTGTGGATTACTGTAGTAGAAGTGGAAACTGGCCAAAGAGATTGTTCTAGAGAATGAAATCACAGTGAAAACGGAAGGGAGTTAGTCGATGCCATGCAGTCAAGTAAAATGAAAACAGTTATTGCAAAATTGCATAGATACTATCTCTAGTATAGGATTGCAATTGCTTGGGTGGGATGATGGGATGTGGGATGCACGGGATGGAGATGAAATACTGTGAGTGATGCTATTACAATTCACTACCAACTACATTCTATCTGTACATACCAGCCATTCTATCTATAGATACTAGATACTAGATATAAGAAGAGTTTAGACACGACACGCAATACGACAACACAACACAAGTGCAATGAGCATTAAAGAGAAAAAATCGGAAGGGAGTCGAAACGACAGTAAGATGGAAAAACTGGCGCGACATGTTATGAATGCATGCATGAATGTGTAGTGTAAACGTGTAAGTGCATAATATACAAATATATTTATATCCAGCTATATAGTATTACAGTACATGTACAGTGTAGCCTTGAAGTACAAACACACATTATACCTATTTACACTGTACAATATAACACAGAATTCTTTAGTACATAATATTGAAGGCGATTTGGCTTTCTCTTCTTTCTTTTTTGGTTTTCTTATTTCTCCCGTCTGTGTTCTGTCTTCTACTGTTCCTATTGTATGTTGTTGTTCGGTGTACTTCCTATGTTGGGCTATTACATCACTATATATGACCACCACGTACTTAGGTACCTATAGATATGTCAGCGTCACAGATTACCAAAAGAATGGGGTGTACATGCATTTTTTAAAGCTACAAATAACATTTCCCTTCAAACTTTTAATAGAAATACTACCATGCTCTAGATATTTTAATCTAAATAACTAGCATTACAATACTACCTACGTAGAATAACAAACCATTTAAGTGTAACGCAATTAATTAAACTATCGTCATGCTAATTACTAGTAATTAATCAACCAATTTAATAGTTATCTTAAAAATATAAGTCCATATGAGTAGTTTACAGCTAGCTGGGGGGATACAAATGCCACTGACATAAATTCCTATACAGAATACAAGGTACAAGCCTTCGTATACATTTATATGGTGATCCTGATATTGTCGCTTGCCTGAGTTTGCCAGTTTGTCTGCGGTAATGCCCAAACGAGACGAAAGAGACCATACATATCTGTACATACTTATTTTACTTACCTATACTTTACTTACTTTGGAGGGTTAGGTACTTAGATAGAATACATATAAATACAGTAGTATATTTAATCGTAAGGAATACATATTATACACAGAGCACAGTACAAAGTCTACAAAGTACAACCCAGGCAGGAGAAGTACTGTAATGTAAGTAAGTAAAGTAAGTAAGTAAGTAGACAATAGAACAATGGGGAAAGAGAAAACGTAGTAGTACATATTACTAACGCTTTATTGTGCACACTCAGTCACTTGTGCTCTTGCTATTCTTCCTGGCCTGTCTCCCTGGCTTTCTCTCTAACTTCCAACATTCTATTCAAAGATCTGCATTCACATCCACATCTGAGTGAGTGAGTGAGTGAGCCGAACGGAATTCAATGTATTTCTCTCTCCTCTGTTCTGTGCACCTATCAGTATATACACTATGTATTTAGATACCTACATACTTTGGAAATAGCCTAGTGTGGAATTGCGGCAAATAGACCATCTGACAAAAACAAAGGATCTGAATCCAGTTGCTTTTGCTTTTGCATTGCTTGCTAGCCAGACCAGACCAGACCAGAGTTAGATTAGAGTTAGAGTTAGACTATTCTCTCTTTAAATATATAGACACATTACATAAGTATACATAAATAGAGCACACAGAAAGAAAAGGGTTTGACTTGACTCCACTTGGCTTCACTCCTCTTGTCCTCTTAGTTTTACTTTAGGTATGTATGTATATGTATACAATTCCTATACAAAACCTCCTTGTATACATATACATACATATCCACCTACATTTTGCTTATCTACTACTATACAAAAGAGATAGTGATAGCAAGCAAAGTCTACATTACACCGTTCCAGTTTACTAGGGAATATAATATCTGTATACACACAGTCTTTGTCTCACATCAGCCATTTAGATTTTACGTTCGTTCATAGCTATTCACTATTCGCCATTCACTATGTATGTGTATGCGACCTTTATTCTCCAAAATGCGTATATATATTGTATTATGTGAGAAGTAAGGTTTCAAAAACATAGACATAGAACCCTATTCTAAAGTAGCATACCATAGCTAGAGTAGTAGTAGTTGACTTGCTACTACTTTAGATAGGTACTTAGGCTAAGTGTACTATCGTTGTTTTGTGTCTTTTCTTTTTCACAATAACATCACAGTACATGTCCAAGGTATGGGGTACGTACCTACTTGAGTAAATTCATACAGATACACACCATGCGTATGTACTCGTAGATAATAACATTACCGTAAAAACTCGAATAGCGGCCGGTACTCAAATAGCGGCCGGTCCCGTATAGTGGCCGGGGTTCTGCTTAATTT
>JAQFYC010002485.1:0-25394 GCA_034694165.1 Tomocerus mixtus
AGAGTAAAATTGTAGGTTAAGTAAGTACTTTTATAGGCGACTCAGATCTTATAGGCAGTTTAGTTTATTCATAGGTACATAAGTACATTCGAGGCAAAGGAAGTATAAATTATAGGTAAAATCAGTTTATTTGTAGGTGCCATTCAATAGGAGCCAAAAAATTTCAGGTACCGGAATGAATGGAATAAAATTGATGGGCATGATAGGAATCTCCAGATAGAACTCATGCAGTCCCGTTTTTCGTAATAAAAATTCCAGTATCAACAGTCAATTTTTGAAAATGAGAAGTCTTGAATAGGGATTTACATGTAATTGGCACTTGACCCCATTTTTTTACTACTTTTTGTTCTAAATATGCAGAAAAGGAGCTGCATGAGTTCTAGAGAAATTTTTCTCTTTTGAATAAGCTGACGCAACTATACTTTTGTCAAACTGTTGATATTTCATGACACTCGATGAAATCTGGTTACGACCTCCATAGAAACATATAAAAGGTTCTACAGAGACAGCAAACTACCTGTTGGGAATTTTTCCATAGAAACAACAAACAAAATTTTGTAAAACTTTCAATGGAAACTCCAAATTAAATGTAAATTTTTCTATAGAAACAATAAATTAAATTTGTAAATTTTTCCACAGAAATAACAAACTAAAATTAGTTAATTTCTCCTGTTTGCAAGGATATTTATTACAATTATGCAACATTACACTCACTCGGGCGGGCTGTATGTGGTGGCTTGACAGTTTTTATTATTTGCCTACTTATTCAATTTTGCCTACGCGGATAACATCTTATCTGAGTGAGTCATTTTCCAGTACATCTAGACAGTTTTATTTATCTACTTTTCTAGGTAACCTTAATTTTGACATCCAACTTTACCTTTCTTTCACCACATGCACTAGGAGCAAACTAAATAAACATGCTATAGGAGAATTAATTAAGAGTGGAAAAATTTCAATTACATGACAGAATCTAGTTGGACACATTTCAAGAGTAGTACATAAATAACACTGATGCATGCAGGCATGCTGCAATGTTTTTTGAATTTAGCGTAATTAGGTCACCCACTATGAATACAATCAATCAACTATGCAATACAATCAAACAAGCAGAATGTTGCAGTTTATGGTTTGTAATAAGATCATAAATAGCTATGCATCGGTTTGCTTATCAAGCTGTTGACCTGACGATTTTTAGATGCCATTATATATAAAGTTACACGCGCCCAATTATTTTAATGCACGCCAAATCGCAATGTAATCTGGTGCAAAAGATACAATTAGCTTTGGAATTATTGAAAGTGTTAAGTTGGTATATTTTGTTTCATAAGCAACGATATAATTTAATTGTTATGCAAGAGTAAAAAGATTCTCACAGGGGATACTATTCAGAGGACAGCCAACAAGCATTTGGAAAAAATCATAAGCAGTCAAGTCAATTCTATTTGGATTTATGAACCATAATTTACTTTCAATAAGGCTTATTATTTCCGAATTTACTTCAACATTTTGCCAAGTAAACAGGAAATTATTTTCTTTCCCATTTTACACAGAAACACAATTTAAAACTTTCAATAATACCAATATTATGAATTACAGATAATTACAAGGTATATCACACTGCATATTATATACAATTGTATGCAATTCCGCAAAAGCTATTTTATTGTAGTAGCTTAAGTAAGTACCCATCAGCCAGCGAGGAACTCTTATGTTTACAAACTGAAATAGTCCAGACATCTGCTGTGAAAGATCCACATGTTTACTATGAGAATGAAAATGACCCACGCTACACCAAACACAAGCACTTTCTCCCATTTCCGTTAGAGTTCCTTTCGTGATAGGAAAGCAAAGGGGTATCTTGGTTGCCTGCTCTTACAGTAAACTCACATGCTTTCCCTTACCCCTGCTTTCACATTCATATTACTGTGCTTTGTTTCTCCCCTGAATAAGATGCTACGTACTAGTTCGATACACAGTACTGTACTACTCTCATTCAACTCATTTAGAAAACCGAATAAATTCAACTTTCCTAATGTCCACTGAAGACTAAACGTTTTCAGATGATAATATGATGTAGATAGGTATGCGTAATGCAAGTAATACAATTTAGGGTGCATTATTATTCAAAATACATATTTATGAAATGGCTAGTAAGCGCCAATAACATTTTAAAACTCCATTTAGGAGTGAACTGATTTTATTTGGCTAACGGTGCGTTAAGTCTGAATTTTTCCCAAAAGAAATGGGGCATATCAACGAGAGCGGAATCCCCATTCAATACAAACCCGAATCATCGTTATTAGTGGCAGTAATGACCACCAGCACTACCCGTGATATATTTCCCATAAATTCATTGCCAAGTTTCCATGTATAATAAACCATTGGAAAACGGATGTAGCCAAGTGGTTGACCTAAATTAGTGTCACTAACCTACCAGATGTGATTATCAAAATAGTTTACATAATATATTAGGGACATTTAGTATTGAATTCTCACAAAATCGTACATTTAGATTTATATTTGGATTCCTTATGGGGGTGAAATGGTCAAATGCACTTTGGTCGAAATCAAAAATAATGTCGAATCAAAATCCAAAGCGAGGATTCCTGAATCCATAACGTAGATTTGAAAATCCATAATTGAAGCTTCGAATAAGTCAATTACACTTAAAGTTACCATAACCAGTTAAAGGTGCCAGTTGTTAAGTGGCTTATGGCTTTTGAAATAATTTAAATCTTTAACGTATTATCCCTGTTCGATGCTACATTATGAATTTTCAAATCTACGTTATGGATTCTGGAATCTAAGTTTTGAATTTTGATTCTACGTTATGGATTCGACGTTATTTTTGACTTCTGTCAAAGTGTATTCGACCATTTTACCGTACACCATTCAGGTACCTAATTTACAATTGACAAACTTGGCAAAACCGCGAGAATCATAACTTCCGAGCCAAATCGATTTGCCATTTTTTCATTTTCAGAGTGTTTTGGGCTGCGTTTTTTGGAACTTGAAAAAATATTTAAACCGATATATCAGATATGCTCGACGATAAAAGTATAACCATTGAATCCTGGGATCCGTCGAGCCCTCACAATTTAAAATCCATTCAGGCGTCTAGATTTTATTTTCAAAATGCAAAACTGTCAAACTTGCAATTTTCCATATCTAGATAATGATGTGTAGATATTTATCAATATTACTATGTAAATATTGTAAACGAGATATACTAAGGAAAACTTTGTTAGTTACCTTTTGAACCCGAAATAGTGTTCTCTATAACATTACGATCTACATACACAGCGATGCTAATAATGTGGTGTGTAGATACCTATATATCAGTATATATTGTATCCCATACTCTGTTCATTTTACAACCTAATATCCTTTATTTGTACTACACTGTGGAACTGGAAATGTTATATCTTTTGGTTATTTTGAAATTTTCATAAACCTGTTGTAAACAATTATATTGGAGGTCAAAGTTGGTCAAAAATTAACTTCCATTCAACAGCCATTTGCTTATTTCAATAAAATAATTGGTTCACATTTCGATGCGTTCAGAATAGCAGAAAGTTATAATGTCTATATGTATATATGTAAAGTAATTTAAAAAAATGCAAAACTATTTAGAAAAACAAACTTTTAAAACTTTAAGACTTTTAAACTTTGAAGACTTTTCAAAACTTTTAAGAAACGGTAAATTTCAAAAAAAAATCCTTCCCCATATTTCTAAAACGTATCTCTTCAGCGCATCTTGGTAAGTCAAATCAGACAGGGATGATGATGCTATTTGGGGACAACCTTTGTCCTTTACGCTGAAGTGATGCGAAGTCGCAGTTGAAAATTGGTCAAAATTAGCCAGGGATCAGTAAATGGGAAGAAATAAAAGAATATTTTATAATTAAAATGCATCACTACTACTAAAAATTAATTTCGACAATATTATAACTTTTTACATATTTTTAAAGCAAAAAAGGAATTAATTTAGTTGGCTATTATAGTTGAAGTTCAGTACAGTGTAGAGGTGTACATTTTAATACAAGCAGTAATGTACATGTTCCCCGTAGTGCATTTGTACAGTACAGGCATAATAGCAAAAATAACGATATAATGTGTTTTGCATGCACACATACTTAGTACAGTGTAATTAATATTGTGGGTACATTTAGCAATACGAAGAAAAGGACGTGGAAAAAAGAAAACCTGGCAAAGGAATTGCTCAACGGTCACTCAAAAAAGCTCACTCAACTAAAGAGCTCACTGCCCGATTAAGGCATAACGCGCGAAGTTGAATAAACAATATTTTGGTAATAAACAACAACAATAAGCAATAAGATATGTGTTATGTTATGAACAATAAGCATTGCTAAAAGATGCATAAATATTATTACAAATAGTTGTATAGTAAAGGTTGCACAAATGCTCAGATTTCTGTTAGTTAAAAGGAGACATGTACATACATACGAAGAAGAAAGTTTTGACGAAAGAATTGGTCGAGATAAAGCTGCATGAGCAAGAAGGAATAGGAAATGTTTCGTGTGGGTTCTGGTTCTTCTTTTTGGGCAGCGTCCGTAAGTTTATGTTGTGCATTGGAGAAAGTCATAGCGAGAGAGAGGAGAAAGTAGGTTTAGAGAGAGACATGCTATATGAAGGAGAGGATACGGAAGAAGAGGAGAAAGGAAAAGAAAGTGAGAGAGAGAAAGAAAGGAGAAATAGAGGAGCATGATTTGCAATGGGCCGACTTGGCATTGCTTTGGGAGGAGTTTGGCGTGCAGATCGATTCCTAACGTTTTCGTGGGGGCCACGAGGCACTCCGAATTCAGTCGGGACTGAGACCCCTATAGAAACGTCGAATTGACATACACAGGCAGCAAGACAAGGAAAACTTTCCCTCTTACTACACTACACTCTAGCTGTACGTAGCTAGTCACTCTAGCTGGCTTGGCTCTTGCCTGCTTTTCCCGTTCACGTTTCTTCATCGGAATTCCTTCTCACACGGCAGCAGGAACTCGAGAACCAGACAAGATTTTTCTTTTGTTGCCCAACTCGCATTTTTCGTGAGGTGACTTTGAAAACCCGCAAAACGAAAAAAGTGGATTCATTCATTACATTATAGAAAACAGGGAGTGACAATGGACAACAACAGTGTGCCAGACTCCAGCTCAGAAATATTATTTCTTTGTCACTGTTACCTAAGTTGGTCTTATTGTTGCCGTGCTGACTCCGACTTGAGTAGAATTAAAAGCTGAAGCAAAATCAAACCACGAGAGACGAAATAATCCACTCGCTCAAGTGATACTACACTACTTACTTACTACCGAAGAAAGAAGCAAAAACAGTTCACCCGCTATCGCTATAGTACATATACTATACTTAAGTTGTAGTCTGTCCTCCTCCTGTGCCCTGTATCTGTACATACATAGTAACACGTTATTTATTTCAAGATATAAATCATTATCCGCAATTATTGGACAGATCGGATTAATATTATTGGATATCTATCTATCTATCTGTTGAGAGAAGATCAAATCTTGGAGACCAAGAAGAGAAAGTCTTTGAGAGACAAGACAGCTCCGTGTCTGATTCTAGTTAGAGGAGGACGGAGAAAGTTCTCAGCTGCCAGGGACACTCTAATCAAAATGAGGTGAAAGTTTGGAACTCGAGTTGGTCGGTGTGTCGTCCGTCGTCTGGTTGACGGTGACGTGATCATTCCGTCGGGTGCCCATCCACGAACCTTTCAGATCACACACTTCCCGTTAACTAAAACTTCCCACGCTAGTTTTTGAGTCAATCAAATCAGGCGACGATACGAGTTCGGCCAAGAGAAAGTCTTCTTCCAAATATTATTATTAGCCTTCCCTTCCTTACTAACAGCAGTGCGGCATCATTTCCAATAGTAAATACATTTCGGATATTACTGCACACCTTCCGAGAGTTCGTCTTTACATAACACACTAATATCTTGGATCTTAGTAGAGGGATAGCCCCGCCGTTTCCTCACGCTTCTTCAAAATTCTCCATCAATCCAGCAGCCAGCAGAGCAGCTTCTACAATCATACTTACATACTAAAATGCTAATTATCTCAATAGTCACGTCAACATCATCCAAATTCACTTTCTCCTAATCTCCGAACCTGTTCTTCATTAGACTCGTCATTCACTCACTTTCTCCTTCACTCCCTCACTCTATTTCCCTGAGTCGCTGTTGAGACTACCTTTCTCCCACTCTAGTTTATACTTAAATATATTCCTACTTTCCCTGGCCGAGAGCTAGCTCCTGAGTCTCTCTAGTCTTGCCAAGCTACTAGCTAGCTTCCTAAACCTGCCTTTCTCTTCTCTCTCTCTCTCTCTCTCAATTTCACTATAATACACCTCTCCTTCACTTAGACCATACTCCATACCATATAGTAAGAACTGAGTAGGGAACTCCATCTGATTCCATTGAGCTAAGACACGTACTTTCACGTTGTGAAAAGGAAAATAATTTCTCTCGTTTCCCTTCTTCCTCAAACTCCTCTTTCTCTACTCATACATATAGGTTACCTTTACCTATACATACACTAGCTTTATCCTCACCTCTCTCTCGCTCTCTTTAACATTCAATTCACAGTCTCACTTGCTTATTTACTTTGTTACCTAATCTCTGGCTACGACTACTCAATCGACACTCAAACATCAACTCACGGCAACGGCACCCTCTCAATCACTCCAAATTTAGTCTCCGGAATCGGGAAAGTGCAATGGTGATCATTTCAAATGGAGCCCGAACCCTCTTCACACTGTTGGCCTATTTCTTCTGTCTTCCAAAAGGTAAGTAATCAAATCACTTTACTTACTTATCCACCACTACTCAGCTTTATCCATCTTCAAATTACAGTTAAAGCTGAAAACAACACAATGCAACTGCTATCCATAACCAAAGAGCGTCTTTGCTAAATAACTAAATACTAAATAACGCACTTATTAGAAATCTTCATATCAAATCACATGACACGTTACATAGTACTTAGTATTATATTAGTAGTGCGCTAAAGTAGTAAATGGTGTTACCGGGACTTGTGGTGTACATATATTATAATCTTACTTATGTATTATAGCTATGTAAGTTATACATTTACATGTAAACAAGTGCTAGGCTACAAAGATAAGTTCTGGAGTTTCAGTTTATAGGTACATAAATAGTTTCACTTCATGCTGTAGGCTGCGCTGTGGAAATGGAAGTAGGAAATGCTTACATACTTACCTTACGAAAACGGTAAGCTTCGTGGGTAGAGAAAAATAAGCCGGTGTTTGTATTCCAAGGAATATTAAATGGAGTATGTATGAGTACTACTAGTACCTACATAAAGAGAGTGACAGTTTCCACATTGCAAGTTGGAAACTTCCTTCGCCATTGATTTTTGCGTACTTAGCTTGTAATAGAATAAATTGGGACTAGTTACCGCATAGAGATAGACAGGTAAGTACTATAAGTACTATAAGTGCAGCGTGTTATGCATATGTAGTGTATGTTATTTATGAGAAGGAGATAATGTGATTCAGCAATTGCAAACAAGGAGAGGCAAGGCGGAATGATTTTGGCGAAGCAATAATTCTGAAAGATATCTATTCATGTGATGTTGTGTTGCCGGGATGTCTGGGATCTCCCGTGACAGTTGATCCTTCTTTAGGCAAACCAATTTACGGTTATCCATCAAACTCTCCATAGATCACGTCCATGTCCCACTGTTTAGTTTTCTCCTTAAACCAAACATTATACATAAGTATCTGAGCCACCGGCTTTGCACACACAACACAACTATTCTACAAATATGTGTTATACTTATAAATACCTGCTTACGTATATCTACTAGAAATTCGAGTGATACATATTGTATGTAGAGATACTTACCAAAGTAAGTAAAAAGGTTATCCGCTACTCTTTATGTAGCATATTATCTAGTAAATATATAATACGTACTTGAAAGGTACTCGACAACAACGTAAGAGAAAGTCTAGCGATATGTTTCATTCCATATGTACTCACTCACTCATTCAGTCAGGACATTATTGCACCGGTTCCTATATGGTAGCCTACAAATATAGCAGAGAATATAGTAAAGGACAGAAACTCTTCTCTTAATCATAAAAATGTCAGGGAAATCCTTTGCTTCATCCCATTCTTCATCTTCCATTTATTTATTCTCAGTATGACATCAGTTGGTTAGCAGGGAACTCTCTGCGTAGAAGATACAGACAGAATATGATGTAAACTAAAACCAACCAACACAACGCAAACACACATATTATATTGCTGGGCAAGCATAAGACAAGGGAAGGCAACAATGCTATTGTTAGTCTTAGCTCCTGATATCAAATCACCTGTCTTCTGCTTTCTGTTCCTTCACATCTACATTTTGTCAGGAAAAGCTGCCGCTTCGTCTACCAAAGAGACAGAGGACAGTCTCCACGTTAGTCCTCCTAGTCGTAACGCTATCCATGAACATTTATAAATATTTATTCAGCTCTCCAAAAGGACGGACTAGCAAAATCGCCAAGCCATGCACGCTTTTTGTTCCACGAAGAACAATAGTATACAGAAACGATGTTACAAAGTTATACTACAGTACATGAATCCAATTACATAACCAATATTATAAAATAATACTTATGTTTCTCAGCTATACAAATACATAGTTACCTCCACACAAACATTATACAATATTCGCTACTCCCCAACACCAGGTTTCACGTCCAGGTGACAGTATTTGTCAATTTAATATGACTTATACTCGGCATCCGCTTTAAAAGCGACTTCGCCTAATATTTAACAACATTAAATTTTTATTAAACATATTAAGCTGTATTTATCATCTAATTTATTATTTCAAATACTTATTTCTTTCTTGTAACTACTTATTACTGTGTCAATTTTGGAAAAACCTTATACTATGTAAGGTAAGTTGGCAATAAAGCCGTGTTTATATATATACTTACAATTAGTTCCTCCCCTACTGACTTGCCTCTTCTGGTTGCTTACTTCAGCCTCTCCGGTCATCTTGTAGTACATACTAATAAGCAATACAAATTGAAGTTTACCTACACCATGCTTTTGTATACTTGTGTTGTAGCCATTGCAAATAGAAATTAACATGTTAATATTAAAATGTCACTTATTATGCGTATACATAAAGTATTACATATTTAAGGAAATTGTTGGATTTACTAGTAGCAGGGAATAATAATGATAACATTATAGTCCTACTATTGACGATAATTTATTATTAACTACCATGCACTGATTGAAAATAGGCGGATGGTGCCGACTTAATAGCACCCGTTTAACATGGTGCTTACATGTAATGCCATTTTAATTCACTGTATTTTTAAAAGGGTAATGCCATGTTATTAATTGTATTGTGTTCTACTTGTTAACTTTTACAATATCGATATTCAAGTCCATCTTTACAAAACTACATATTTATTCCTTGTTTAATTATTGATACATAGTGAATGAGGTTTTAGGCATGTAAGGTATCTTTGGGGATGTAATACTATCCCCAGAAGAGGTAGAGATAGTCCGAAACTGCTAAAGTGCTCGGAAATTAAGACAGGTAGCTATCAGGTAACGGTGTGTAGGTATTATTATTTATTACTATGTGTCTGATCCAATGAATTTTGTTTCTACAAAAGACTGTGCCCCGGGTGCTTCATATAGAAATTTCATTTATACATAAATACAAAATTAGAGTCTATACGTATCTACAAAAGGAAAAGGATAGCAAGGAAAGATCGAATGGAGAAACAGCTAATGAGTTAATATAATGGAATACTATGGTGCTATTAGTATGTAGGAGGGTATTTAGGTACATGTATTCACAGAGTATTGTGTAAGCAATATAAATATCTGCTGAATACACTATTCAATGACAAAGGTAATTGTAAATGATGTTTTTAGTGTTTTATTTTATCGAGCTTTGGTTTGTCGGATATTTTTATTGATTGTGGAGTGGTTGGTGTGAGTATATTTTTGTTGGCTCTGCCTTCTACATAGCTGGTTGGGTTTGGTTGGGTGTGATAGTTGGATTTGGATTGGAGAATGTGTTGGAGGAGCAGAATATCTAAATGCTGCATTAAGCAAGTAAATGTTTGATGGGCTCGGAACTTGATTTAATTCCCAACAGTTCTCCCACGTACGTCTCCTCTAAGCTCATTTGAAACATTAGATCTGAATCCGCGAAAGAATGGCAAGCGAGGAAAGAAAGGAGCACATTTCTCTAATACGAACTACGGCTACAGCAAAAGCTAGGCCAGTAGGTAAGGTAATGTAAGGGAAGGTGTATGTATATATACATAGCTTCCTTATTGGCTATATCAATTTGGGGATACAGTGCAATCTATAAATATGTACTACCCTATGCTTTATCTGTATTATGTACGTAAAGCATACCTTTACTTTATGATTTAACTTATAGGTAGGGAAAGGTAAGGTAATATAATTCATACCTACTATAAATGTTACCACATAGTTTTTTGATATGCTTTGGCACATAAAGAGGAACCATAAGTTATAGGTAGGTATCTAGCAGTACATAAAGGAGAGAGGAAGAAAACGTTAAGTCAGAAAGACATAACTCTCCTTGTAAAATGATATTGAACTATTTGGTTGGGGAGGAAGGTAATGTACTAAGTAGGTGAATACATAGTCTAGTATGGAGTACCTATATACTAAAATGTATAAAAGGTATGAAGAGAAAGGTAGGAAGAAAAGGAATGCAGGGGAAGGCATATAACTAAATATATAGGTAGAAGAATCTCGAGAGCCGAACGAAGCAAATACAGGATCGGATTACAAAGCATCGGAAGAGAGTAAAATCCAATCTAGATCTCCAGACGTGAATTACCTCAGAAGGGAAAGGGAATGGAAATAGTTTAGCCATGGAACGGGAATATCATTGAGTGAGTGCATGGAACGAGGACCAGATGCGATGCAGTGCAGACATGACGCAGCCTACTATTACCATCCATCCTCACTCTGCCTCTACCAATGTACTACATACACTATTATTTTATTAAGCCTTTGCCTTTACATATCGCTTATACAAGAATATCATTGCTACCTTTACTTCCTAAATATTTACAGTACCTATATGTACAGGTACATAGTAGTGTCTTAGCATAGGTTCTTTCTTTCTGCACATATATGTGTATGTCTACATAACTCTACATACAAATACATCACAAATATCCACCTCCTACCTCAATATAGAAGATGCCTATATTATTAGTATGTGTGTATGTACATCATAAATACCTAATACTATTTACTTAAACTACATAGGAAAACATCAGCATAGTATTTACAGATACATCACTAGATCCGACTAAGTTGTTTGTAAGTATTATATTTCTCTAGTAAGTCAAAAATATCCCTCCACTTATTTTCTGTAACTGTATATCTGCTGAGTCTCTTTTGGCAATATGTATATATGAATAAACTGACTCTGCTCAAAAATGTATAGTGAACACATGAGTTCCTCCGTCCTTCTCACATGCATGTTCTGTAGTCGAGTCATAATTTCCTCAAAATCATTTTTGAGGAAAATGGAAAAACCTGGCTGCCAAAAAACACATTGCGAGTTGCTATATTATGTATGTATAAAGTTCCGAAAAGTTAGTCACTACATCATCAGAATGTACGTAAGTATTAAGTGCGCAGACGAACGACGAACTATGAGAGACTTTAGTAAGTAAGACACTTAAAAATAAATATATATCGTAGAGAGAGAAAACTCAAGTTAAAAATCCAAGCCCTACTAAAAATCAGATATGAAAACATCCGGTGCAGATTGTAACTTCTAAGAGAATAGAAAAGTAGTGTAGGTTCTCTGTGGAATATAATATCTGTGTAATGTGTAGTATATATTGATATACTGATAAACCTTCATAGTGTGTATTAGATAGATGCATGTAAGGGTAAACACTGTATAAGAATGAGAAATGCTACGATATGTAGCATGTACGGTGTACATTAGACACATTCAGTTGCAGCATCTGTAAATTCAGTTCTGTCTGAAGTAAATCCACATGCGATTGAACAATTCTTTTAAGGGCATCTATTTGGGTATAATACAGTAGTACCTCTAACGATAAGTTTTAGCTTTGAAATATTTGAAAGAACGTTTGAAATGAAGCGAATGGACAAGAAAGCGAGGTTCTGCGTATGAAATGCGAATTTGGAGCAAGAGAGAAATATTCTGCGGTCTGCCCCCCTCTGTCCTCAAGTTGACTCTCGGTCCTATACTGAATAGGAATGAATGTACTTATAGATAAGTACATTACATATGGATGTATAATGTACATATGAATGCTAAACTTCTTCAAGAGGAAAGTAGGAAACCAACAGAAGAAATAGAGACTTAAGAAATTCACTACTATTCAGCTACCAGTAATTCACTATTTCCGCCTCAACTAATTCTCTATATAAATCTTGTGTGAATCAAATTCAAATGGAATGCTCTCCCGGCCCATCTTCGTTTCCCTATCACTATCGCTAAAGTAAAGCGCATTTATTAGGAAACGATGACACAAAAAATATATGCCTCTTCAAGCACACAACTTCAACTTCCCCATGTCACAATACATAACTATATGTATTTAGGTGCCTAATATGAAATATACAATTTCTCTTCAATCCTATTCCTAGTAAATCTACAAAGAAGAGGAGTTACTTTCAAGATGTCCTTACTTACGATGCTAACTCATTCAGTTAGTGTATGAATTCTCAATAGGTATTTCTTAGATATTTTATCCTTGTCAAACAAAAATTTACCCTCTTCTTTCTTATTTACGTTGTTAGTTTTCTGTTTCACAGACTCCTATTTATGTGACAGTATATGTATGGACATACACGTAAATGTAAACATGGACTAAATCCTCCGCTATCATTATTCATAATCATATTTAATGCAGGAATCTTTGTTAACAATTTTCCTGGATTAATGCAACTGTGATCCAATTAAATATCAAAGATATTATACTCTATGTATCAAACATTAAAATCTACGACAGGACATACTTGTTGACGTACCTTGGGCGGGATATTGTACAAAATATAATGTGAAACCTAAGTAGGTAATATAAGTATTGTGTGATCCATATACTGAAGAAATGTTTATATATTGTATTTCCACAGCGGACTGAATACTTTCTTCTTTTAATCGCTGAGTCTTATCGTTAGTAAAGGAGGATCAGAATGAAGACAACTTTGCCTTTCTATATATTTATTGCGTTTTTAGTATTTTAGGACTACGATATTGCAATTTGCAATATAATCCATTTGCTTCTACATTCTTAATAGTACACTATGAGCCTAATGCTTATTATGTACATATATATATTACAGTAGGAAAACTGGTGGCTCCAAGTGCCATGGAAGTTGTTGTGTGTATGGTAAATTTGTCGAAGATGGAATGCAACGGGATTTATTTATAGTTGGGAATTTGTATATAAATTCGGGATTTTATTTGTGGTTGCCCGTGGAATGAGTTTCTGGATGGAGATATGAGATAGAGATAAGTGATAAGAGTGACAGTATTTCATTTTGTGTGAAAGTGTGTCAGTGAAGATTCGTGAGAGAAATTCCTACTCCATTGAACATATACTCAACAATCTCTCTGTGTATATAACATACCTATGTAGAAAATATTTCTTGCGAGAGCTTTCCCACAATATCTTGTAGTTGTGCTGCTTCTCAGCTCCCCGATTTCTATTTCACTTGCTACACAGCAATTCAATGGATAAACTTAAATTTAGCATTATGTATCAGTACGTACGTCTTAGTGCCTACTCTAATCTTAAGCATTTTTCCCTACTAAATATCTTTTAGACTTAAAAAGAGTGGTAGCTATTAAATGAATGCTCGTTTGAGCCGTTTGTCTTAAAATAAATAGTTGCCACCCTCTGTAGTAATTAAAGAAAGGAATTTTGGTTTAAAAATACTAACCAAACATAAGCAGTAAAATATTTTCACTTAACGGGGTAAATAATGAGACAGAAATATTTATGAGGAGCATACTTACTAATAGGTTTGTTCATCAAGATGTTTTAGTTTGAAATGAGAATTGCAGATAAGATTGCTTTATGATAATTTATTCATCATTGTGCAGCATAAATTTTAAGTTTGTTGTGGAGTTTCCATACCAGTATGGTGTATTATACGCAGATATGTACTTGTAGGCGGTATGCACATAGTATGTAACGTATATTATGTATTAGGAGATAGGATGCTGAAGTTGTAGAAGTAATTCTTGCTTTATGTAGAGAATGGATATGGTATTAGATAAGGATATAGTGAGGAAACGGCTATTCTTGGTTTATGTAGTGAATGGGTGAAAGTGTTTGTAAGTTGGAGGCTGTCTGTTCTGGTGGACTTGGGTACTTACTAATAAGGAGTTCCTCGACTCCACTGGAGGAATAATGATAACAGATCGCTCTGAATTCGCATCGAGTCTGTCAGCCAGAAATGCATGCGGGACGTTCTCCCTTTCATTCATCATGCCACGATGACATTCCTCTGATATCGCAAAACTGCTCCTCACTTTCACTCTGCCCAAGCCAAGAGTGGGACCGAACACAGTTCTTAACAGAATTCTTCATTCTTACTTACAATAACTAACAAAGAAGGATAAGAAGTTCTATTTGGAAGGAAAATGAGTTTAGATTGGAGGAAGAAGTCTGGGAGTCCGAAACTGAGATGCAGACAGGGCAGACAGACATACGAAAGAGATGCCATCCGCTAATGTCTAATTGTTTTATTTGTTTGTTTGGAGAAAGTATAGTGGAGTGTGTGCTTTCTCTTTACGTTTAAAGACTTATCTCCGTTTTCTATATGTATTTTCCTCGTTCCATCTTCGCAGCTACGCAAATCCACTTGACTGCCAAATTCTAGTATACTAGTTAAATGTCTGCACTGTAGTACTAAATAGTAAGTATTAGTAAAAACTATTTTCATCACACGCGTACACTCAACTCACACACACTTTATACACAAAGACAGGCAGAGTAAGTGCTTGCTCAAGTATCTACTTATGTAAAGGGCCCTCTTTCTATTTTACTTCTGTAAGATAAAGACTGTACTTGGTTAACTAATGGTAAGTATAAGTAGGTGGGTTCATTTATCTGAACAGTTAGCCAAATAAATAATAATGGCAGATCAAACCACATGTAGAGCTTTTCAATATGAGAAATTAGATTAGCAAGTACCACAGTACTATACATAATCCATTGAACAGTTACCATTACTATACTTAATACATAATATAGGTACAACCAAGGAGAGTAAAAGTTACTCTGATATCCTGACTTAATTGCCACCCACATGACATAGTAACATTTACTCTCCTTGGGTGCACAACGCAACCAAGTTCTTCATTCTTTCCTTATTTACTTAACTTAAAATCACGATGAACGGTATGTATGCTGTGCTCTATATAAAAAATAAAAAATAGGTTAATACTATGGACTTGTATTGCATTACGTATAACTACGTATAGTACCGATATTTACTTACGTATTTCCATAGACCATAATCCATATAGTTAGATGCACAAGTTGCTGATTATGATATAAAAACTGTGTTTTGTGTTTCTAGTAGTTAAGGGAACTGCATAAAGTATCTACTTAAATATAGCGACCTCGATTCCCAACTTTCTCCACATTAACATATCCGAGAGAAAGTTATGCATAACAATAACAATAAGTAAAGAGAGTCTGATGTATAGATTTTATAGGGACTTGTACATAAATAGACGAGGAGGAGGAGGAGATGTCACAGGGAAGAAGGACATGTACAGGACAGAAGTACAGTGAAGGAAAGGATAAGTTGTAATTGGAAGGATCCTTTATTTATGATAGCCCTGGAACAGGGAGAAGCTTATGAGTGCTTACATCTCTCATGAATATGATGCATGAGCCGTCAACTTCCATCCCACGTCACTTTCAACTTGTACTAATTTTGAGCAGTTTAACCAGAGCAGTCGAGTTGAGTCAAGTCAAGATGAAATGAGATGAGTCGAGCTGAGACGAAACTCTGCTGTATACTCCCTGACACATCTTCACGTACTTATACAACTACTACTACTGTATACTAATATAACGTGCTCTACTTATTACTCTATATATACAAATTCATAACTTTCATATTTATATTACTAATATACACTGAGAAAGCAAGTTATCACATCACATCAGTGTAGATTTTAGATAGGAGTTAGTTAGCCAGCCTATTTAACTAGTTGTACTACAATCTAGAATATAGTCTTTCCTGGCTTGACTTGGCTGGGTCGCACAGCCACTATTCATGAATAGACAATTACTCTAAAGTATTACAAGACCAAATAGGCACTAAGTAATTCTATAAAAGCTAGCAGTTCTCCCACTTTACAATTTTCACCGAATAGCTAAACAACAACCTTCCCTGCTCCAGACCATACGCTTTTTAGCGACATCCATTCCCCAACACGGCGAAGGTCGACTCGGCTATTTCTCCTTCACTCCCAAACTTGGAGCGAGAATGCGACACTAAACCAGCCATGTCGACTTCACAAAACTTTCACAATCCCAGCGTACTTTATCATTACTTCTGTACATATTTAAACAGCCAAGGAAAGGCACAAATATTTTGCAATGCCTCCTTTTAAAACTACTTTAACTGCCTAGATATTTTCTGAGAAACTTCCAAATGAATTCGCTATATTCAGCAGAGTCCATAAGTAGATTGCTCTATTTATTTCAAAGGTGTATTATTACTACATATTATGCAACCTGTAATTGGTCACCTAACTAAAGAGGCATATCTTGCTAAAGAAAAATCATGTCAGTAAGCATTTTACTATTTTCTATTCCAATACTGTGCGCTGTGTAGGAGAAAGTCAATTACTTAATTACTCCTTTTATAAATACTTTATTGTCAAGCGTCAGGTAACTATTTTGTTTCCTGAGGAAATTGAATTAAAGAAGCTGGGTGATTTTTCTTTGTAAGTTTAAGTGTTTGATAATGTTGACGAAATGTTTCAATGTATTTCCTGGATTGGATTGCGTGTGTAATAACGTAGAATATTATGGGAAGAGAAAGAGAGAGAAGAAAGTGAAGAGGATGTCGGTGACCCCTTAGGGTAAGGAGAAAGTATATTGATTACTGGGAGAAAGAGTAAGTAGCAAAGCATTAAGTGCTAATAGAATGGGGAAAGTGTATTGGTTTGCTATAGTGCCTATACTGTGTAATTTGTTATGTAGGGAGAAAGTCTTCTGTCGAAGGATTGGTTTGGTTTTTTGCCGTGCACTTTGGATCCGTTAGGGATTTGGGAGAAGAGAGGATGAGGACGAGAGAAAAATTGGCGAAAAGTTCGGTGAGCTTAGCGAAGGTGAGTTGAGTTCCTTGGTTGGCTTGAAAGAGTTCAGATGGGAGAGAGAGGGAAGGTGAGAAAAGTGAATTGACTTGAAATGAGATCTATAGGCAGGCAGGCAGACCAAGCGGCTAAGTTCTCGAGTGCCGATGCCGAAAGAAGTCGAGTGAGTAGCTTACTACAAGAAGGAACTGTGCACGTATATATAGTATAGGTACACACTCTTCTTCCTCATCTTACTCTGACTTTACCTACTTTCTCCTACACAACATGTACGCAACGCTTTAGTTTACTATGTACTTACTCGCTCTGTGTATGTAATAAGATGCTAACTTACTAAGTAATGGAAGTAAGTGGAAGTTCTTGTGAATTTAGTCAAGGGACGGAAAAGATAGACAGCAGACAATGGAATCCACCAAAACTCTCTCATTTCCACTTTCTCTTTTTATATATTACACTCCCTTATATGAATATACTACAGTATATTAGTACAGTAGCTATATTGACATAATACCTATATGTACAAATATATGTAGGTACATATATTCATATACTTACTATAAGAATGTGTAAATATTATATTATAGTTTATATACCTTATGTATTACTCTTGAAATGTGTGGAAAAGAGAAAGTCAAAGAAAGTATGTAACTATGTAGTAGTACATGGGAGATTGGCTTCATTCGCCAGACCAGCAAGATTTTTTGCCATAGTGTACATATATAGTATAATATAGCTTAAGAAACGGATTGGTTGGGTGAGGTTTGCCCAGGAAGTCGCTCGACTCTTTATATAACAACTTGGCTAAGGTGTTTATATATGAGGGAGTGTAAGTGCATGTCGTTCGTGTGTTTAGGATATGTATGTACATTTAAGAGAGGAGAAAGTCAGTAGGTAAAGTAAGCATAAGGAAAAGTGTAAGAAAGATATGGGTGCAAAACTTTTAAATTGTCCACCAGAGAATGGTAGCTTGGTTAGCTAAGTCTTAGCTTATCGGGCAAGGCAACGAGTTCCGTACTGCACAGTTCACTATGTAGGATGGGTTAACTCCAGTCATTTCCTTTTCGCACCTTTCCCAACCAAAAAGCTCTATTCTCTCGCTTCTCTATTCCCTGCCACTTGAGTCCTCCATTTCGAACTAGTTTTATGGCTCCTCAATGTTCACACAAGAAATGGGCTACAACCTTCTCGAATAAAATTGAAATAAACATGACGTCTACTTACTACTACTACCCAAGGAGCACATATGCTAACTTATGTGTACATTTATATCTACTGTCTATGTACCTAACTATCTTCTTTGTTGCAAGAACTGAAAAAGTTTCTTCGTCCCTTCCCTGCAAGGCTCTGCTGATAACAACCGACTCTCACCATTTCCTGGGCACTTACTGTCTCATCCTCTAATTTACATTCTGCAGCATTTGTGGGCTTCTTAACTGCCTAAATGTTGTCGCCTAAATGTTTTACTGAAATTGAACCTTAATTATTAAAGTGTATAAAAATATCGACGCCAGGAAATTGTTTTACTTCACATTAGGAATAAAGTAAACTTACGTATGTACAACATACGCATTTCAGTAGTTTGCTGAAAAAAAGATCAAATAAATGAAGTAATAAACCGTGGTAAACGTTGTAAAAAAGGAGCTTGTAGTACCAAATTTCAAATTAATTGCGTTGTGCCGATTTGATCATTTTGAAGATCATTTCTGTTGTATTGTATAGTGTATTGTATGATTACTTTGTACGTGTCAATGCAAATTCAAACTGACTGACTTAAGTCGGTAACCCGTTGACCGATTGACCACATTATGGTTGGATTCCTGAGGTCATAAGCTTTCGTACGATACCTTATTTGACATATGTTGAAATTTTCATAAATGGGGGACGGGGTCATAACTCTAATAGGGTTGATCCGATTTACTCCATTTTTTTAATGGTATAACTGGAGGAACCTCAGTAGGCTACCGTTACACCGCAACCGGACGCACGTACGTACGTCCAGACGGACAGATGGAACAAAACCATAAAGGAGACAAGCTCCTTAATAAGAAGACTATAAAGGGACTTCGTTATGTTAATCAGATTGATGCGAGTGGAGTATTGCACTCCAGCACTAATTACACTTGAATTTATACTATTATTCCATTTCCAGGTATAAGGTTAGGTAGGTAGTAGATTTTCCTGGAGTCGTGGCGTGGCTTGACTTGGAATTTCTTTGAATTTCTAAATAAACCAAGCAGAATTATTTTGGTGGAACAATGTGTGTTTGCTCTGAAGATATTGTGCTCACAGTTAGGACTTTGTCGTTCTCTATGTTGGCAACAATGGTCCATTGTCGTCCGGGCTGCATTGTTTTCAGTAGACGGTTTGTCTGTTGGTAATGGGAGCACTCGACTGAATTTAATCGCTTTGCTGCCTTTGAACTCTCTCTATTTACATTTATATCTTTTACTTCATGTACTATGCATAAATAGAAGGCATATAATACAGCATATAATACAGTAAGGTATACTATAATACAGCACACGCAAATCTAAATTTTGCTTGCATAATATTGCATTCTCTCTGCGGGCTCATTCTTCCTTTACTTATAAATATCCTCTTGGTTTAAGTAATATTAATTATTGTGATACATATTATACAAATAAGTTTGAGGCTAAAGGTTAAGATTTATGTTTTTATTTCTGTACTGTAACACTGTGACAAAACAATGGGAAATTGGAAATCCTTTTCCTTGCACAACTTTATGGATGTTGCCGTCACTGCTTTTGTCCTAGACAAATACAATTTTCGTTCGTTATAATCCACCACATGCCAAATTGTTAAAACTAGCATTAAAATGTATTTACTTACCTAGTTAACGTAATAATAGTATTTACTCACAAATACAAATTTAAAATAATGTGTTTATTTAATTCAACATCTATGATACCATCGTACAAAGAGTTAGCCCTGAAGGGTATGCAACATAAGTACGTTTAGAAGCAGGGATTCCTATCCCTGCTTCTAATTGTACTTATAATTTATATATATATATATCGATGGATGGGAAAAGTGCTCATGTAGTTAGTTAATGTAATGCAAGGGAAAGTCCAACAAAAGCTTGGCCTTGCCATTAGGAAGAAACTGATATAATGTGGTGCATTCATTCACTGTGCTCTGCTGTTCTGTGTTCTGGGAAAAGGGGTCTCCCTGGGAAAACACCTATACTCCAGTCATAGTCTGAGTCCAGCATAACACCAGCTTGCGTTGCGACAGTAGAGAAGGACTCCCTTCACATTCCCATTCTCTCTAATTGTCATGACTTTCATTTGACTAATTGCTTATAGATAGGTACGCTCTGCAGTGCATATTTATTCGAATGAATGTAAATACTGTGTACTGGGAAGGAGTAAATACAAGTGGGGAAGGGCCTAAAGAGTTCACAAAGCTATGTACCTATGTATAATTATAATGAGCCAATGTAATGTAAAGCAGACAGCGTTGGTCCTCGGTCGGTGGGGAAAACAAAGCCTTTCTTTGTGTCATTTGTCATTGTCAGCCATGTGCGTTCCCTAACAACTACTATAATTCATAAAACATCTCATGTGAATCCATCTACCACTACATACCTATGTACCTAACAGTTTACTGTGTGTTGCCTAACAACATCCAATCTACATACTTTAACAAACGTTATAGCTTTATACTAGTCCAGGAACCAAAGTACCGCAAATATAGACATAGAAGTAGGTACCTAGTATGTAGCACAATAAGCAGTGCATCACTTTTATTTTTGTATGCGACACAGGCAAGAAAATTAATTCGGTAGAATATAGATAACCAATCTTTTAATGTGCAGGTAAAACAAAGGGATGTAGCAGTTATTTTTTTCCGTCTATTAATAAAAGGAATGTGACAGTTTTTCAAAAAAGATATGTCAGTATTTTGCAAAATGTAGCAGTAGCTGTGAAAGGTCACGTTTTGAATGCGTAGGGGGGATGCGTTGTACAAATACACACAATGGGCACAATAGGGCAATGTGGCCGTTTACATTTAAATCGATTTCGAAATCGAAAATAATATAATTATTAATATTTACGGCTTTTCTTTAGTATTTATTTTTTAACTACTGCTGGTCAGACAACACTGGCTTTGTATACAAGAGAAGTAAGCTACTCCCTTTGTATCGGTAGTATTTATGGTTTCGATAAGTAAATCGGTTTACACTACATAATGTAATTTTCTTCTACCGTATATCTGTAATATAAGTAAAACATTTGACATACTAAAAAACTGCTGACATATCTTGTTCCACTGCCAAACCCCCATCTTTCAAGTTTTAACAGAGTGGTCCTTTGTTTTAAAGACGCATACTATTTATTCAGCTAGATTCCTTTATCGAAAAAGTGCTCTTCCTTTTATTCTACTGACAATTCACTTTATTCTACCTTAGGGTTCAAATTAAGTCCTTTTAAAAACTAGTTGGTATTAATACGGTGAAAACCTCCTAGTAGCATTTAAATGTTTGAACTATAGATAGATATCATTAACGCTGTCCCGAAAAGTTAATTTATAATAAACCGTGGTAAACGTTGTAGACAAAGAGCTTGTAGTACCAAATTTCGAATTAATTGCGTTGTGTCGATATGATCATTTTCTGTTGTATTGTATAGTGTATAGCTTTGTGCGTGTTAATTTAAGTTCAAACTGACCTAAGTCGGTAATCCGGTGACCGATTGACCCCATTGTTACAACCATGTAATCAGTCCTGTCCTGAGGTCGAAAAAATGGGGGGGGGCGGTATCATAACTTCTAGGGGTTGGTCAGATTAACCCCATTTTTCAATGTGGTCACCGGAGGAACCTTAATAGGCTACCCTGAAAATTTTAAGTCGATACCGTTTTTAACCGTTTTTGAGTTACACCGCAGCCAGAAGTACGTACAGACATACGGAGGTACAGATGCATCATTCACATAAAGGAGACAAGCTTCTTAATAATTATGTTATTCATATTTAAAAGTCAAAATAATTAGGTGCATAATTAATTTAGAAAACTAGGGCTTTCTAAATGATCATATTGGTCCTAGAGCACAAGAGACCTTTCCTCGTCCACGACACATGTCCTAGTACTGAAGGTGACAATTCTTGCAGAGAGAAAGCGAAAGAGAAGGCAAGTGTCATGTTGTCGGTCCACTTTTCAGTACAATTGGAAAAGGCACCATGTGTAGCTTTTTATCAGCCCAGGAGTGAGCCATGTGGCCAGATCAGAATCAGATGTGAGAGCATTCTTCGGATTCGATTTGTCAAACAGCTTTTCTCACATGAAAATTAATTAATTCGAAAGAAAGTAAACTGTTGGTTTCCTTCACCGCCTCCCACTGCAATCAAACATTCACTCTCCCGATTATATTTGTTCTGCTCTGCTAGACTTTCCATTTACATGAATTCCGTGGCTTGTTTTTGGTGAGCTTGGCTTAGGACTCTGTTCCCGAAGATTTGGTTCACTGCACTTTCTCTTTGTATGGGTCCAAATATACGAAGTAGGTGCTGTGCTGCGGTATTGCAGTAGCTCGCATAAATTACAATTATAGTGACTTCCAATTTATATAATTAGCCACACGCTCTGTCTTCACTTAAGCATATCGCTCTAAAAGAAGTTAAAGCTCAAGGGGACACACTGCGTAAACTTCATCATCTGCTCCACCTTTTGTCTTTCCATTTACTTTGGCACGCCGGAGAATTAGTGATGAATTTTTATAGGGATTGTCTTTCGAATTTTGGCTGGTTAACTTCTCTAAATCATTTAATAGATTTCAGCTTTACTTAAGACCTGAGTTTTTTCTTTGGCTTTTTACTGCCTTATGGAATCATATTTCTTGCTGAATCAGCTCTTTGAATTCACGACATATTTCCTTTACTGTTTTGTTAGCTATACTATTTTACTCTTACTCAACCTACTTAGAAACTTACAATTAGATAGTCTAGCCATGTAAGTATTTATATAGATGTTCATATGAAGTTATTGTACCCATTCATTCCCCACAAGGATACATACATATCTAAGTACTGATAGGTTGGTTTTGGTAGACGCTATTTAAGGATTCCTATATTAAGAATGTCTACATACAATAAATAGGTAGCTTATACTTACTTATATAAGAAGACATATATCGAGGATTCTTTCAAACGAACGCCTTTTACTGCAGGAACCTCTTGGACAATATTCAAATAGTGTTTTATAAAGGGAGTCTCTTATAGAATTCATGCCAAAAACTTTTTTGAGTTGGATGTCATTACGAATGATAACGGGGAAGGAAGAATTGAAAAGGGAGGAGAAAGTCGTTGGCGCCAACTGCTTTCTCTTAAGTTCTCACTTTTAATAACAATATGACTTCACTGTTGTACTTTTTCATTTCCACCCTTCGACATTAGGAAATAACAAGATGGAGATGATAATGATCCTTTGAATGCTCCAATACTTACATTTATACTATCATTTCTAATAAAACTCGATCACGTTATAAAAATAACTGTCTACTATATGCAACCCATATACAAATGCTGTACACTATAAAATAATTGTAATGCTTATACTTACAATTCTATACTTCTCGTTTTACATCACTATTATCATATAATAATTCCTTGTATACTTATTACCACATAGCAAACGCAAACCACAGTTATTTAATGGTTGAAACTACTATAGACTACACAAATAATGTCTCTCATACTTCTTGGAAGAAAGTTTACAAGCGTTTATAACTCTTTTGAACAGATGACATAGTGGAAAAGCATTCTGTATATGAATGATCCTTTCCCAGGAATTCAATTTACAGGAACAATTCCTAGTATTCTTATATCTATGTGTGTAACTATTTATGTAGTAAACTCCTATACAATATTCTTGTAACTAGTAGTACAAGATATCTCTGCTATGCACAGAACGGCCACTATAAACATATCCCAACTATGCAGGTAACATAACAGTTTGGACGAATCTCAGGGAATCTTCTACGAAATTCTGTTACTTCTCTTCACCATTTTATGGAAACCTCACCGTAGTAAAAGCAATGAGTGTCTAAACTGAAAGCAGAAATTCGCTGAAGTAAAAGTGTCGCAAAAGTGTTGCTCAGCTCAAGCCAAGGTACATACGTTATGGTTCTTGATACCAAAATTGGCTTCCTATTACAGAATAGAAAGGATCGAAAAAATCTTTAGCATAGTTACTGTACTACGCCGTGGCGCTAACGTATAAATACAAAAACACTTTACATTTCAATTTGCACTATAATTTCACCTAATGAAATTTTGTATTTTGTCTATGGATGATTGCAAGACTCCTAAAGAGTTTTTAATTTTTATACTCTTCACTCTTACTCTTGACAAACAATACAAAATCAAAGATAAACACCATGTTGTTGTAATGTATGTAATGTAGTGGTTTTATTCTGTCAATACTTTGTTCAATAACACGTGTTATTTAGTATAAATAACCTTAGCTAAACAAGCAAAAAGACAAAATATTATGTTAATTTGGAAATTATAAGCCATTATGCTGCTTGTAAATAAATTCAGCCCCAAGAATTCACGTTGTGTAAATATCCTAGCCGAGAAAACTATCTCTGATAAATTCTGCAAACCGATATTGTGACATTTCCCTTTTATGCGAGATCTGTCATCGTGACCATTTTCAGTTTCGTAGTGAATATATTTGCTACGTAACTCCATTGCTGGCATATCTTCAAATCTACTTACATTACATTACATGTGTCCTGTGGCTTAACCCACAAAAATGTGTGTTCACTTCTATTTTAGTATGTAGCTGAATGAGGACAAGGGAAAGCTAAACTAAACTCCACTTTTTACTGAAGCATACATACTGCTTTACATAATATTGTGTACTAAGGGATCGCCAAGAATTAGAGGTGCAACATTTTATTAAGGATTGTAAGTGAACTACAAGACATAATTTAACGAAAATTTCAGGGTTAATTCTTCAACATTTTTGCTTGTTAGAA